>CABEEJ010001082.1:2044-34978 GCA_901482245.1 Timema douglasi | reverse complement strand
AAAAAAAAAAAAAGAAAAAAAAAATATAAACACAATAGCTCGAGCCAAAAAACAAACTCCCAGATATGGAAACATGAAAAAAAAA
The DNA here is from genome assembly GCA_901482245.1 of Timema douglasi. Classification (NCBI taxonomy): domain Eukaryota; kingdom Metazoa; phylum Arthropoda; class Insecta; order Phasmatodea; family Timematidae; genus Timema; species Timema douglasi. The sequence goes on along the minus strand of CABEEJ010001082.1, from coordinate 34,893 downwards.
AAAAAACTTCTCTACACTTAAACATCACTCCTTGGTCCGGACATTTTTTTCTCAAAAAACAAACGAACTGGTCCCAAACTGAAAATGTGTTTTCATTATTAATACTAAAATATTTTTTTGTTTTGTTTTTTTGCAGTCAAACGTTACTTAACCCTTTTGGTGTCACCTGTACCAGATACATGTGAGGAGTGTCACAACTATTTCATAATTTTTGTAAGATTGTACAAGAAAAATCACACCAAAAATGTTTTATTTTATTATGTGAAGCGATTTTTCAGATTGTTATTTCGTTTTTTATCTGCACAAAGTGTCTCTATAATATGTTCTTGTTATAGTGGCATAATACACTCTTACCCTATCTAGTGGGCAATGCCAGAACTATAGAAAATCTGGAAAACCGATCTGACTGGCTCCTTACACTTTTGACGGTAGCAGGTGGAGGTGGTCAGATCGGCTGGTGACACTTAAAAGGGTTAAGACCGCTAATACTCCTGTACAATTAAGTACAACTTAGAACACAACACGACTTAACAAAGTAGCGGCGCTACATTATATAGTGTGTCCGATCGTCAAGCACTGAACGGAAGTCTTTCCGGATCCTCCACAACATTAGTTCGATACAGGCGCGAGCGTCTTCGAAACTGTCATGTCCTGACGAATCTTGCTGGATGTCCCTCTTCAGCAGACAACCGACCAACGATTTGAGCGAGCGTCTGTAAGGCAGTCCCCAGTAGTGCGGGAACACCACGGACGTGTCTATCACAGTTCCGTGGATGATTTGCAAGGCGCGGAGATCGTTCTCGAGTCCGTGACCGATGAGTATTGTGTCCGCATTGATGAAGCCCATGAGATCGTTCTGTACGTCCTTGAGGGTTTTTGTCGCCCGCTTGCTGAGATCTCGCGCGGTTATACCCGAGAAGCGAGTGTTGTAGTCTATGATGAAGTTCTCCGGCCTCACTAAGCAATCGTAAACTAGCCGGCCGTCGGCGGCCACCACCGTCACTTTGGTCAGTTCGAGACCGCGCGTTGTGAAACACATCTCACAATCCAAGGCGTACACGCCAAAGTTACCGTCGGAAGGTGGGACTCTACGCAGCCGGGTGCGGACGTAACCATCAAAAGGTCCGTTTACCCCCGGCCCCACGCCGTTCCAAACGTGGAGCTTACCCGTGGTGCAACCCTTTGAGCTCTGCTTCCCTTTACAGCACCCATATTCCGTCCGGGTGGTCAGGGTGCTGTTCTTTCCTGAACTGGGGCAGACATTCTTCTGAAGTTTCCCCCAATGGTACAAACAATGCTCTTGCGTCAGATACTCTCCATCTGTCGTCACAAAGAAACCTCGACCGCACCTGACACACCTCTTCTCGTCACTTCCATACCAATGTTCTTCATCTGACTTGGCGGACAACACACACTTCACTCCACTGACAGCCTTCCCGGGCTTTCCCTTCTCTTCCGACCCCTCACTGGAGTCTTCCTCAACGCCAATCTCGTTCGATTGGGCGTCGCAAGAGTCCGACTCTGTAAAGAGTTCCTGAGAAGACGAATTGCTGCAACTTTCTTCGCCGCTTTTTGTGTTGTCGCTGCTGTCGTCAAATTGAGTAGCTGCCTTGCGGTTACTACCCGCAGAGTTGGCTCCGTGATCCACGTTCCATTCCAGCCCTATCTCCCTATAGTCCATGCCAGGGCAACCGCCCAAATTGGTCACATACATAGAACTCATCTTTGCGGGGTCTACTATGTTAACCTTATCACCGTAACAGCGAGACGATTTCGCCTTCTTGGGTACAAACTCTCGCGCGTTCACGTCAAAGTAATGCCTTGAAGAATCATAGGTGCGCTGCTGGGCAGCGGCCTGACAGGGGTTAGGGATAGGTCCGCAGTTCGTCGGGTTTTTAAAGATGAGGGCTTTGTTCGGATACAGACTGCTCTCCAGAGGGTAGCCGAGCTCAAACAGCTGGTCGGGGCTCAGGACGTAGTGGCGGAGAAACACCGACAGGTCGCTGTCGGAGAGGTTCAGCTTGGCGTGCTGACGGAGGACCGGCGTGTTGCCCGAGTGCCGCCTCCCGCTCACGTCGCACGCGCGCCGCGCCGTCGTCTTGGCGCGCGGCTTCTTGGAGGCGCGGTTCGCGCCGACGGGGGAGCCGTCGTCGCGGCGCACGCGGTTCTTTTTCTGTCGCCGGCTTAGCCCGCGCCCGGCGCCGCCGGCGGTGGGGCTGTTCTCCTTGTTCCCCTCGCTGCCGCTGCTGTGACTGCTACCCCGGCCGCTGCCCCTTCCTCCGGGATCCAGTTCCTCCGTGTCTTCACCGCCAGAAAAGGGAACCAACAATCACCACATTTGTCTTACACAACAATACCTACTAATATTAATCGTATTTTGAAAATTGAAATATGACACCTGGATACAGGAATCGAACCCGGGACCTTTAGCTTAGTACGCCACTGCTCTTACCACTGAGCTATCCATAATGCATAGATAATAGCTTTGACTATTTGATTCTTTACTAATATTAAACTAGTTTTGAACCTTTGAATAATACAAATTGTTATTAGTCACCTTTTAGACGAATTGGCCTTCATCAAAAACCTATATATACGTATATATTACTTTAGTTCTTGAGAAATTCTTCGGATATGAATCGGTTCAACTAGAGGACGATTAAAATGAATATATGAGAGATTATCAGCTCCGTTCGACAAAGATATGGCGTCGCTAGACTGTCTAAAGCTTGCGTTTTATTTTTAGTTCTTCAAATGTGTAAACTTGAATCAATTTGTACCGCCGGCAGACATTTATAATCAGGATTTTGATCGGAAGGGTACGGATGGTGGTAACCGCGCCTAAATGTAAAAATAATTATTTGGGATTATATTCGTCTCGGTATTGATGGCAACTTTACTTTTATAGAAATGAATAATTGTGTTTAAGGAGAGAGTGTGATGTAATGTAAGTGATAGGAAAGAAAGCCAATCAAAAAGGAGGGTTGGGTCTCGATAACAAAAAACTTCTCTTTATTCCTTCAAAATTTACCATCTTCCAATCACTTTCACCGATATACATGATTTTTTTTAAATTATCGCAAACATTTGCTTTTTAAAACCAAGGATATTGAGAACACGAGAACATTTTTTCTAAAAAGTTATGAATCATTTGTAACAAGGAAAGGGGTCAGAAGATGGCAGTGTAAAAAATAAAAATAAGGGTTCATCATACTATCTCTTGGGCTAGTTCTATCCAGTCCACCTCTTCCTATTGGGTTTGCCAGTCGGTACGTTCAACGCTGTTCTAGATTCTTCCGTTCGCGTTGCACATCCCGCCTACGGTAATATTAGAGACTTTATTATCCCCAACAGATTTTTTTAAAAGCATCCTATATCTAAACTTTGCAAATAATGAATATTGAAGAATGAGGTGGGCTGTAAAATAATCATAAATTGAATCAGGATTCTTGTGAATTTCTTAATCAATAATAAAAAATATTGCTCCAGCAGGTTTAGTTTAAATTTTTACAAATAGTGCTCTGAAACAGTTATTGAATATTCGTCATGATCATTGAAACATTATTTTTATATATTTTTTAAAGTGCACTTTCTGATCTGAATGAATTATATCAGAACACAAGAATTTCTATGAGTGAGAGCGAAAGGTCCTACCAATTTTGCCGGAAGAGGTTTTTTTTTACATGCCACAATTGCACAAGGGACCAACTGCCTTAACTTCCCTGCAGAAAGAAGTTGTGCTTCGAATTTTTATCGATCAAGGGGAATCTGTCAACCTCAAGAGGGTTCGAACCCACAAACATCGGATCCTATGGCCAACACCTTACCCCGAGACAAGAGGCCGACCATGCAAAATTATTAAATGGAAGGAAAAAAGCTCCCCGTCGAATAGAACAATGGCCATGACAGATATTCAAGAAATGTTGAGATTTAATCTTACTACTACCTGCTACAGTGGCCGCATGGTCCAAGGTGTCACTTTCACAATAGATTGGATTACCTATAACGGGACGGGACGGGGGAGGGGGGGATCGGGGTTAAAATCAAATTTGGGCGAGTCAGGGATGGTTTTCCCCTAAATGTTTTTACACAATCCCTCCACTCAAATGCGGGTACACTTCCTTTTAGTTCAACCTAATCCATTAGCATAATTAGTTAATATGTGCATAACCTGAACAGGTAGTAAGCTTTAAAAAAATAACTTAAGCTTCTTTTTCTTAATACCAAATTCCCTGTCCTTCTCAGGTCTACGCTAATGGATTTGGAATTGGGAAGGTTGAATTTAGAGGAAGTGAACCCACATTTGCATGGAGGAAGGGTGGAAAACTATTAAGGAAACAACCACCCCCAGTTCACCTGATCGAGATTCAAACCTTGATTTCCCTGTCCTCAACAGTCTAGCTCAATACAAAACTAGTACGTTAGATAACCACACCACCGAGGCCGGTAGGAAAACATTGAAGAAAACCCTCCCCTCCCCACTCCGTTCGGTTACACCATTCCGAGCGCCCAGTCTATAAGTTATAAGCGATAAAGATAAATTGTGAGTGTGACACCTTAAACAATTCAACCAGTGATGCAAGATTCTGTTTCAATAAATTAATAACTAGGAATTTAAAAAAAAAGCCAGCGGAAAAGTTTTTTTTTGTAAGTGGTATTTAAATTGTTTCTTACCAGTACAGTGTAAAAGTTATTAAGATACGTTAAAATTTGAAAATAGGTCTGCAAGTTTTAAAAACCTTGATATGTTTCATTGATAAGAAAGATAAGAATAGATCCTAACCTAACCTCTAAGTTCTGTGATAATGTTTGTACGATAAAATAAAATCTCCCATGATTACATGACCCGTGAATTCTTTACTTGAGAAGCGCATGTTTAAAAAGATTAAGATGCTACATTTTAAAATTTAAAACTCATAAGACTACAGATATCAGAATTTCAAGAAGTCTAAACAATTTGGTAGCCAGCAAGTTTAAATGATTGCCAGATAAGAATAGGTGACCAATATCTCTTAGATGTTAAATGGAGTATGAATATTACATTATAAATTAAAACAATATGGTTCACATAATATGTTGTATTCCCTTCAAAACTTTGTACGTGATGAACATAATCTTATAATAATACCCATATGTGATAGAACTCCTCAATTCTAAAAATATTTGATAAAATAATACGTTTATATTCGAGTGAATATAATCGCTACCCTGTCAGGGTCGCCATTATTTTCTTTGACACAAAATTCCCATCGTGTTTAATAGAAGGAATTCCTATTTTTATAAACAAAATATTAAAAGTACAAATGAGACAGGAGTAAAGGGCAATGTTTTTTTGCAATTTTTATGGCAAAACATTTTTTTTTGGTCAGAATGAATCAAATATTTCTCCAGTAGAAACAAAGAGTTTAATTTTCTTCACACGGTGTTATCAACAGTTGTTGAATATCTGTCATGAGCATAGCGGCATTAGATGATAAATTTTTTAAATGAAGAGAAAAAGTTGTCATTAAATTCCAGGACAGCCCTTGATGGATATTCAACAATTGTTGATATCATTGTGTGAAGAAAATTAAAGTATTTGGTTATACTGAAGCAATCTCTGATTTATTTTGGCAAAAAAAAGTGTTATTATAAAAACTAAAAAATACAGCCCTTTGAGTGGCGTTCCCTATACTCTTATTTTTAATGTTTCACACTCACAAATATTCAAGTGTTTTTGTAAAATTTTTTTGGGTGTAGTTACAGGGTGACTACGAAACATATTTTACAAAATTCTCCGACTTTTCCATGCAACATTTTTTTCAATTTTTCCTGAATACTTTTGTTTTATTTATTGTTGATCACATATTAAAAAAAAAAGTTTGTATCTAGTAAACAAACGGTTTTATCAGTTATTTAAAAGATTTAAATGTTATTATTTTATTATTAACTTTTGTTTTAATCTTTAGTTGCAAAATTAATCGGATATTTTAGACATAGTTTTAATTCCATGACTTTGAGGTTTTTCCTGTCTGTAGCCACCATGAATTGTTTTTTCTTAAGACATAAAAAAAATTCCTTCAACTTACCCAGTTCTCCATGTGTGTCTTAATACCATTATAAGTCAAAAGGTAATCGGTTAATAATTATATGAGCATCATATCTTCCTACCCGTTGAGGTTATACATTATCGGATGTGCTAGGGCTGAGGAAGTTTGAATTGATATTATGTGCACTCACATTTGTAATGAAGAGAGCTTGAAAAACCATTTAGGAAAAACAGCGTTCGGTACACCCAACCGGGATCAAACCCTAATCTCTCTTTCATCGGTAGTCCAGTCTATTGTGAGATTGACACCTTAGAAAATTCGACTACCGAAGCGGGTTCAAATATGTTAAAACTAATTTAAAAAACCCAATTTGATCGGTCAAATAGTTTAAGGGATTATTTTATCGCAATATAATGGATGCAACGTAGAATCGGGGTTATAAATCTTGGTTGGATGTGCCGAGGGTGTTAAAAAAAATTGTAATCCCACTTTCTCTCCGTGTAAACGTGGGTACAATTCCTACAAATTCAACCTCCCTCAACCCAGGCACATTAACATAAGTCGTACATATGCATATAGATCGAAAGGTTAGTAAGACGTAGTGCTATAAATATAATATTAAATAAAAGAGAATTTTCTTGAAAATTCTGGGCATGCTATGTCACACTTTTGTTAATTCATCCCCGTTTGTAGGTGGAAAAGATGGCGCTAATGAGCACGGAAAGAGAGAGAAGAAATGACAAATGACAGTGTTAGCACTGTTTACAGTCAACAATACAAATGTTTTTGTGTGTCTATGGAGACCTCTTATATGTAGGAATAAGGACCTCAAATAATTAAATATTCAAGATAAAAATATGAACCCAAGAACAATGGGTACTCTACTCCCATTTCTTTGTTTCCAAATTTTAATCTACAAACCAAACATTATAGAAATACTTTATTGAGGACCTAGTAGCTTACTAAACGTATAAGAAATTGTGATGGTGTTCAAACAGTCACGATGTCACTTTTTTAACAGACTGGACGGCTACCCGCCTCGGTGGCGTAGTTGGCTAACGCGCTTGTCGTGTTGAGCTCTACTGCTGAGGACGGGGAGATCGAGGTTCGAGTCTCGGTCGGGTGAACTGGGAGTGGTTTTTCCTAAATGGTTTTCCGCTCTCCCTCCACGCAAATGCGGGTTCACTTCCTCTAATTCAACCTTCCCAATTCCTAATCCATTAGCGTAATTAGTAATTAAAGCGTGTAACCCGAACGGGTAGTAAGACGCGGTGCTAAATAAAAAATAAAAACTGGACGGCTGATGACGGGGAGACAGTGGTTCTAATGTCGGTGGTTTTTCCTAAATAGTTTCCCATCCCCCTTCCATTCAGATTCAAGGAAATATACCCCTTCTCGGCCCTATTCCATTAGATGAGCTATCATATGTGCGTACATCCTGAACAAATAGTAGTAAGACGCGGCGATTAAATAAATAAACTCTCTCTTCACACACATGTGGATCATTTCTTCTAAATTCAACCTCTCTCATCCCTAGCACATTAGGGTAATTAGCAGATATGCGTAAATATATTGTGGGTATTTAGATACAGCCACAAAAAAAAAATATTTTTCTTAAAAGCAAAATAGGACTAGATAATTTTGAAAGATTTATTTTATTGTCACCGCCTCGGTGGCGTAGTTGGCTAACGCGCTTGTCATGTTGAAGCTTGACTGCTGAGGACGGGGTAGATCGAGGTTCGAATCTCGGTCGGGTGAACTGGGGGTGGTTTTTCCTTAATGGTTTTCCACTCTCCCTCCACGCAAATGCGGGTTAACTTCCTATAATTCAACCTTCCCAATTCCTAATCCATTAAAGTAATTAGTACTTAAAGCGTATAACTCGAATGGGTAGTAAGACGCGGTGCTAAATATTAAAATTAAATTATTTTATTGGCTGACGATATAACAAGACACGCCCTGCATTAAACGTGTATTGTCGAATGTGGTTTAGATTGTGTTTCCATCAATCGCCCGCGCGGGGGACCGCAAGTTTGGACTCGTCCCAAAACACGCGACAACTTACCTTCCGCGCACGTTGCCAAAAATTTGCCGTTGCTGCTGAAATCCATGTCCAAGACTTTGCCGGTGTGACCTTTCAAAGACGTCAACAGCCAGGGGTGGGCGAACCTCTGCTTCGAGTCACGGCCCCACTTCTCTTGTTTGTTTTTCTTGCTCGCTTTCGGAGCGGAGTTGTGCGCGCTCACCTTTTCTTTCTGCTCTACCACAACTTCAGAATCTGCACAGCAACAAACAAAACTTATTTTAATTTTTAAAGTATGCTACCGTGTTATACAACTTTCAAAATCTGATTTTTAACGAATTTGGGATTAGCCTGTTACGGGTCTTGTATACAAATCGATTTTATTACCACCACAGCAACAAAATGTCGAAGTCTGAGTCAAAGTTCAAAACTCCTTCATTTTGACTTTGAAAACTACAAAAATCTTCGCATCTTTAAAACATTTCAAAGGAAGAAGAAAACTTTTATACATTATAAACCGATTCAGAAATATCTCACTAAATAACACATTTTTTATTACAATTTTTCTAAACCTGCTGTATTTTAATGCCGATTAGTAATTAATAATATCTATAATGTAAATTTAAAAAAAAAACTCGTGTCGGCCAGGTTGGTAAAAATATCTTGCTTGCCAACATTTGTGGATAGATGGTGTCATGTGATCAGAAAAACAAACCCTCTGTCTGTTAATCTCAGTTTTCTAGTCCGGAGAGACCGCTATTTCTTTATTCAAATAGCTCCTCAATTGTCCTCCTGAAGCTTTAGACCTAATGTGCTTTGTTTGTTTGTTTGTTATATCTCAAAGTGAGTCTAGCGAGTTGGAGAAACAAAAATTAGCGACATTTTGGAACCTTTTTTTGACCACAAACTTCCTGCGGTAAATGGTTGAACATTATATAATGCAAATATAGCTGTAATGCACTCACCCAAAACATTACACATTAATATAGAAGGTGAACATTAACATTATCCATGGTATCACGGTACAAACAATCAGGCAACTCGCGGCTGGCGCACGGCATCATAGATAATAATAATAATGATGATCGACTTCAATGGCAAAGTTAAGGCTACCGCCTTTTCTTACACTTAATTAATAATAGATAGTGGGTGGCTCGACATTCAATATGTACGCAGTGTTACGATGCGCGCGGGAAATTCAAACAAAAATATCTTTGTGGCTTTATATAACCCAAATATTGAAAATTCGTTGACTTTTTCGTGACTTTCATGAACCAGTAGACATCCTGTTCAACTTCAGTTTTGCTTCAAAAGTTTTTAAGTTTTGCTTTGTATTTGAAAAATGACCTTTGCATATCCCTAGCAAAGAGAATTGTTAATACCAATAGAATAATATCACGAATAATAGGCCTTTTCTTGAGTTTTATATAGTTTACCAAACTTAGAATGCGCAATAAATTATCATATATTCAATTTCACGCTATGTTGGTTAACAATGCTTTCCGTACGGTTAATGTGCAACAACAAAGAAAGAAAAATAACTAAAGCCATTAATTCTGTGTGTTTGTAATCCATCCCAGCTTGACCTAACCTTCAATCGGTAAAAGACCGCCTCTTGTGACCCAGTGGTCAGAATTCCTCGCTACAGATCCGAGGGTCCCGAGTTAAATCCCTGGAGCGTCCATAATTTTTCCAAGAAGCAGTGTCGTCTGTAAAGAAGTCAAACTTGGCCTCGTTAACGGACAAACGAGGAGCTACTTGAATAAATAGGTAGCAGTTCTGGTCTAGGAAACTGAGATTAACAGCCGGTGGGTCTGTTGTGCCGACCCCATGACACCCTCTATCAACAAATGTCGGTGCTATCATCATTAACGGCGGTGGCAGTCGCTCGGTATTGCGCTCACTTGTGGACTCAAACCACAGAGTTTTGGAATGTTTACTTGTAACTAATAATATATAAACAATTAATGATGACATACAAACATGTGTTTTAGGGCAGTTTACGCTGTCATATTTATTTTATAAAATATATGATAGAATATCCGAGACATCACATCACGTTTCTTTCCGAGTTGGAGCAATACACGCAAGGCAGTATGAATTAATAGCTAAAGTAGCCCCATGGCTTCTTTAGTGCTGATAGCTCTGAAACGTTACCAGACCAAATTATGTATCCCTACACCCCAAATGATCTGCAAAAACATGTGCTTAGCAGCTGTCACTTCTGACAGACAAAATTTAGGTATATACCTAGATGTTGGACTGCCAGAAGTCAGTTTTTAGCTGTCAGCTAGCACCAAAGAAGCCATGGGGCTACTAACTTGAAAGTGAACTCACAGAGTCATAGAAAAAAATATTTACGAATAGACCGAGAAACGGTTAATAAGTTGCTTCGCTAATTAATAAGATAAATAGGCCTTGAGCAACACTTAACATGGAGTCATAAAAGAAATCATTCTGTTTGAATACTGGCATTGTACTTACTATTATTTAAAACCCTTTTTAGGTTTCAAATGGTTCTATTTTCTCTGGTAAAACTCTCGCGCATGTTTTAATTAGAAAACGTATTTCATAAAAGAAACTTGGATAGTCAAATACGCCTTTATGCTGGAATCACGATCAACTCAACTTTAACATAAAGTAGTGCTCACTTAAGGTTCACTCAACTTAAGAAAATAGATGTGTGATCACGATTCATGTAAATTAATGTACAACAACTCAAGCCAAACATCTTCATTCTCGAGTATGATCTGTGATTTGTACTATTTGTAAAGTGTTTATGATCTGTGAATGTTTACTGTTTCCTATTGATATAGGTTAATAAATATTTATCATTTAGCTTTTTTGATAAATTTAGTTTTACTATTTTAGTTTAATCATAAATCTACTAGAATTAAAGCTAAAGAGTAGACCTTGGTCATAAAACCAACAAATGAATTACTAAAAATAGCCCTGTTGACGTCACTCGCATAATGATTGGCTGGCTAGATCACGTGATACCCTTCATGTAACGTTCACTTAACGGGAAAGACCTCTCAGGACATCTATTAAGCTAAGTGAATGTTAAGGTTTTTTTTAAAAAATTATTTAGCACCACATCTTACTACCTGTTCGGGTTATACGCTTAAGTACTAATTACGCTAATGGATTAGGAATTAGGAAGGTTGAATTAAAGGAAGTGAACCCGCATTTGCGTGGAGGGAGAGTGAAAAACCATTTAGGAAAAACCACCCCCAGTTCAGCCGACCAAGATTCGAACCTCGGCGGTCGAGCTCAACACGGCAAGTGCGTTAGCCAACTACGCCACCGAGGCGGGTGAATTTTAAGTTGATCGTGATCCTAGCATGAGCGAGTTTAAAGTTTCATCTACTGTACCTCATTGATTTAGGATTAGGACGAATATTAAATGCTAAGTTCGGAGGTTGTCTTGATTCCTAGTAATGTGCCGCAGAATATTATCGTGTCATGTGGGTGAGAAATTACTGTCCAATGCAAGAAATTACTATTTATTATATTGATCTGGTATGTAAGTGTTTATTATGATTGATAATGCTCATTTAATAGCCGTTGTAATAACATGCCTTCCAAACAGTATGGGTTTGCGCGCAAGAACCTCTTCAATTACTGGCCGAGAACAACAGTATTATTATTTGTCCGATTACCATTTGTAGGCAATAATAGCGTGCAGGATTATTTATTTATTTCTCTATAAAATGTTGAGAAATTTAATGTTTACAAAAAATTTATACACAACAACAGCATAAGCAAATTTCTGATTATAGCATGGATATCAAATGTTATGAAACAATTCTAAATTGTTAAAAAAATAATACCTAAAAAAAACTCGCCTAATTGTTATTTTGAAGCATGATACTATTGAGCCCTAGATTTTAATTCCTCCTGACAAAAATATTATGATAACAATTAACAAGAGTCACATAAATGTGTTTGTTTATTCATATATGAAAGGTTTTAAAAACACTATAATAATCTTTGTGCAAAAAAACAACATATTACTCCTTTACAAGAATTAGGTTCGTTATTTTAAAAATATTATTATTATTATCACCGTGTCTTACTACCCGTTCGGGTTACACGCACTTACGCTAATGTGTAATGGTAGGGTGATTGTGAGATGAAATGAAGGACCTACAGTCTAACGTGGGATCCGAACCACGGTGGAGGCCTGGCATTCCTCACATTCACAAGATGTCTTGTCAGAGGTGAAGGAAGGGTTTGGTAATCAGATAAATCTGTGCCGGGACCGAGGGTTGAACCCCGGCCGCCAGCATAGAAGTCCGACACCTTACCCCTAGACCGCCAGGTCACCCTTTAAAAAATAGAACCCCATTAGGACTTGATACTTGTAAACAGTTAATGGGTATTATTAATAAATAAACCAACACACCGACATGTTTATGTGGACAATCGTCTCTGCGAGAAATCAAATTTAGGGGTTCCGTGTAATGCTACACGATATGACAGAATGTTATTGGATGAATTAGATGAGTTTTCAAAGATTTTTTTTTATGATTTAGGTTAGAATATTTTCACAATGTTTGTTTGGTTATTATCGCTTATGTTGTTTGTATGAGTACCAGAAAAAAAAAAAAAAGACTCCCACACCTCATATTAGGCCCTATTTCTGATTTGTATAGGCCTACCACTATCTAGTCTACATTTTTGGTTGAGCTTTCTGTTAATTTACATGCACCGAGATAGCGAATCAACTTAACATTAATTTAACATTCAAACTTTCACGTAACATAATGGTTCTAGTTTTTAAATGGAAGTTATCACGATGCGGTCAACTTTACGTGAACTGAACTCTAGAAGATTTGTTCTGGAAGAACTTTCACGTTAAGTGAATGTATCACAACCATGTTCTAGCTAACTTAGCCAAATATGTCGTAAGTGAAGTAAACAGGACTATTTTTTTTTTACTTTGTTTATGGTATGCAGACGAATTCTTCACTTCATTTTATTTCCCGCGCTTCACGAATTCTAAAACGTTGTATTGTATTGTTATACTTTATTTTGTACACTCAAAACTTCTATAGAAAGTACTTGCAGACAAATCGGCCCTAAGTGATTTGATTTAATACGGTGTCTACTCGACTTGACCAATGAAATCCCCGAGCTTTTTTCTGATCATTTTCTAAAATTCCCCCCCCGACTAAAAAATGCCACATCCTTCTAACTCGCCTACAACCCCCCCTCCCCTCCTCTTTTAACGTTTTTCTATTAATCTTTTTTTTATGAATAATAGTTTTAAAATTTAAATAAACATGTTTTTAAAATTTGTATTAACATTGTTTACTAGGTATTAAAAATATATTACACAGCTACAAACAAAATTACAGTTTGGCTCACATAATTTAATGATTATAGTATTTGATATTTGAGTATAACAACATTTTCCCGGATTTTTTTAAATTGTAATTTGCCAAATTCACGACTTATTCCCGTACTCCCCCCCCCCCAATCAATTTAAATTCCCGGCTAATTCTCGTTTTTCCTGATTTTCCCGGAAGGTGGACACCCTGTTTAATTTCATTGTAAACAATTTGTTTCCAAACAAACCATATTGATCGTCTTGTATTTTGCTAGAGATATTACGTTAAGTCACTTTAATTTTGATCACACTCTCATTTCTTTACGTAAAGTGAACATTAACTTTATCGTAATCCCGGCATAAAACCACCTGCACATACTTAAAATATTATTTTAAAAAGACCGCATGTGTGTAACCTATTTCTACTGTAGTTATACAAAAACATGTGCAACTTATTTCAACATATTCAAACATAATAAAGGACTTAAAATTGATTGGTTTATACTTTTATTTTTGGGGTCAGCATTTAATGCGGGGTTAAATAGACAGAAAGAAAAACCACACGTTGGCTAGAGCGAGTCGAGCTAATCAACCATAAATGTTGTGATCATAAAAGTAAGTCACCGAATTTTCTTACTTTTAGCGTTTTCTTCTTCTTTAGAAGATCTTAACAAACTTGATATGTAATATAACACAAAGGCAGTTGCACCTACGATGAGTGTAACTACAATCACCGAGCAATCCGCTGAACCACAGCCGGAATCGGACATGATTTTATTATTTTAAATTTACAAAATATTCACTTATTTAATTATTCTCACACACGCGCAAAAACACACTTTTTTTACCGCACTTTTAAAAAAAATTTACACCTAAAAAAATATCAGTATAAAATACACAGTTTACAAGTAGAACACGTTGGGTAGGAATATAGAATGGCGGGAATAAAAAAAGAACATTGAGTAGAATCGAGGCGAGCCGGCTAGATTGCAGAGCACGGTCGAAATATGTCAGGTTTCCTGTAGTTGCCGCTATGAGTCGCTGTCTCTCTGATGTTCCACGTCGACCACATTGTACTGCAATGAGCGCTGCTGCGGTGCGCCATTAACTTTCCCTCTACGGTTACCCAGAAGGTTTGTTATTTTTATTTTATTTTTTCCCCCCTCCTGCCTTTTTTTTTTCTTCGAAGCGAGTCGAGTGAAGAGAGAGCGTCCTGAATCATCCAACTTGTTTCTCCCGCTGTCGGCTTACTACTAACTCGTTCCGCCGTTTCTTTCTTGACTTGCCCCCAGTAGTCGCGGTGTGACGTCATGAGAACGTATAGTAAATATATTCGTCACGTGTGATGTCACCATTTTTCTTCTTCCTCGAGAATGAGGTGTAAGAGAACACATCTCATGCAACCACATCATCTTTTTCTCAGCATTCTTATCTTTCTTTGTTGGAAAACCACGTGTGACTCAAATTTGTCTTCGTGTATTTCCTTCGCCTTAGGGGGAATTAGGTAGCAAAATTCTAGCGCTCCCTTAAATAGACAAATATTTTTTTTAATAGGCACTAAAGCTGTTCATTTTTAAGACACGTATTTTTATAAATTTAATTTAGGCATGATTACCTGTGTGCTCTAGTGGCTAGAGTTTCTGGCAACATATTCAGTGGTCCCGGGTTCGATCCCCAGTGCTTCTAGAATTATTCTATGTGCTATCATCGCAAGCAGATGGCAGCCACTCGTTCGTTATGATTCAATTATTGCTGACGCCATAGATATCTTTTTTTAAAATTTTGTTCGTGGTAAAAAAAAAAGTATGCGTTTTAACTAGTAATTTGGAATAGAATAAAAGCGATCTTATATATCAGTTTATATCAATTTGTGCTTGGGTCGAGTGCACCATTACAGTTTCTTAAAATAGTGTAGGCCAAAGTATTTATAAACGTAAAACTATTATTTTAACCAATCAGGACGTAGTTCCGTGAAAAAAATTAGAAATTCTTGCCTCTTTCTAATAATATTCCCTATTTATTTTTAAATTGATCAATTCTCGTCCACGAATCTGTCTTAACATTTACAAGAAACTTTGGTCTGAATTAAATTTAGTTATATAGCTCATTATAAAGAAAAATAGTTTGTCACCTACTAAAATGGTGAGTATAACAATACAGTCGGCGCAAACTTTTAAGGCGATTGGCCCTTTTCATTTGGCGTGGAAGTGCAGAGCCATGAGAACAAATGGTTACCTTCTTCATCTTTTTTTTATTCTTTGCCACCCACCTTGGTGGCGTAGTTGGCTAACGCGCTTGTCGTGTTGAGCTCGACTGCTGAGGACGGGGATATCGCGGTTCGAATCTCAGTCGAGTGAATTTGGGGTGGTTTTTCCTAAATGGCTTTCCACTATCCTTCCACGCAAATGTGGGTTCACTTCCTCTAATTCAACCTTCCCAATTCCTAATCCATTAGCGTAATTAGTACTTAAAGCGTATAACCTGAACAGGTAGTAAGACGCGTTGCTATATTATTATTATTATTGTTTTGCCATTTTATTTCCGGAAACGGTTTGACCAAGAATAAAAGCATGTTGAATAAGCTATACTTTATATATATATATATATACCTCCTCTATAATTTTAACAGTGATCAAATATCTATAAAATTAACATTTTTCAATATAAATCTGCCGGCGTCATAAGAAAATATAACAATTAATAAACATCGATACATGATCTTAGAAATGGTGTTGGAAATATTACTATAAAAATTTGACTAGTTCTCGAGAAAACTGATTATTTCCCAAAATATAATTTCTCCACAAGACCTGTCTGGTAGCAAGTACCATATACGGTTTCCGTGATCCATCTGTTCCTGTTGGCGCGGAAGGATACTTCGGTCGGTTGTAAAGCCACGCCACGCCTTTCACCCTCCCTCCCTCCATTCCATAAAATAGGTTTTAGACTAGCACTCGACAGGGCCAAGGGCACTTAAGTCTCTACTTAGGGAAAAATCCAATATGGTTTGAATTATTTATAATAACTATATGTGCAGTATCAGACGCTAGCAATTTTTTTTAGTAGAGTTAGAGATATTAAAAACTAAAATTAAAAGAATATATTGAGCATATTCTAATATATTAATGTTTTTCGATTACCATCCGTCTGGGGGAGTCGTCCATAAACCATGTGCTGCCCCTTCCAATATGTGTTACGTCACTTTTCACGTCAAGAGTGAATGCCATTATTACTTTGGGAAGCTTTTGTGAGACTAAGTGCGGTACTCAGATTTAATACATCTTACAATAGGAAGTTATGTATAATTTATGTTTATTAACGATTAAAACGTGAATAATTATAATATTTTTTCAACCTTATAATGTAAGTATAAGATCTTTGTTACGTAACACTGTAGTCTACCCAGTCCCCGGTTTATAACTGGGCAGACTGGGTGATTGCCCAGGTCACCAGACTTTAGGGGGCGCACGAGAGGACCATGTTTTTTTTATGAGGAAAATTATTTATTTTATTTACACAATAATTAAAAAGTGACCAAATTATTGTTATTTTTGTCGTGTCTATTCTGCTCGTCAAATAAAAAATGCGAGATGCGTTAATCATAGTCAATTTCCTGCCACCCACGCATTCTAGTGTTGTAATTTGCAAACAAACCTTTAGTTACTTTAATTCTCGTCTGTATGCCTTGGCGTTTTATCCTCAATGTTGATGTTTCATTCCCACGCTCGCTGTCAAATATTTCATACATAACCTCTTATCGGTGATTCCATATGTATTTTAAGTGACTCGTTTCCAAGTTTTAGTCTTTAAATATGAGTAGGAGATTAGGTGGTGTCGAGTTTTTTTTAAAAAGCGTACTACTACAAACAACTGTGAAGTTGAACTATTAAGAAAAGTGTTGAAAATATAATCTTTTTACATACATTTCAACCTCCTCGACTACTTCTAGGTGTCCTGTAACGCTCATTCTACGAGATTCCTGTAGGGCTGGTATTTGCAGTCTTTTCTATTATGTGTGTGTGTGCGTTTATGTAAATGTATATATGGATGTTCAAAAATAAATAAGACTTAAAAAAAATACCGGCATGTTGTTTTTATTTACTATGGCCCTAAATATAGCGTCTAATAATAAATAATCAAACTAACAGAAAGGTTAGTTAATTCACGTGCCATTTTTCCATTATAGCTACTAATAGTTAGACAAGCTAATAAAAATTACAAGGGGTGGAGGCGTCCGAGACATATTTTTGCTCAGGGTGCTAAACACATAAACCCGGAGTCAGGGTGTACTATACCCATCCTTCCCATATGCAACCCCATGTAGACCAGTGATTCTGAACTTTTTTGTTTGTTTGGAGAAACCTTTAAAATATTAAGGAAAATATCAGGGAGTCCCTATTTGGTTGACACATATTTAAGTTCGACAAGGGTATATTATAGAAATAAACGTGTAACGAGTAGGGTTAGTAAATAATAATCAACTAATACTTATGAAAGGAATATTTCAAGAGCACTAATGCCTATTTATATTTACTAATTACCGTACTTCGGTACTTGGACTTGGTTTGTCAATATTCTTACTAATCTCACTTTTAATATTATTACCGGACATATTCTTATCTACTTCTTTTGATTACGTGAGTTCGCTTAACATATTTCCAAAGTTTACAAAAATTATGGAAATACCAATAAAAAGCAAGCTTCTGTAAATACTCGCGTAAACCCCAGTGGTCCGCAGAGCCCTTGTTGGGGCTCATTATTGTAGACATTAGAGTGTGACACCCCCCNCCCCCCCCTATGAAAGTGTTACGTGATTTATAAATGACCCCTGAGCAAGGCCGTAGCCAGCCAATAATTTCGGGGGGGTAGGGGGTTGTTTCGGTGGGCAAATACCCCAATTGCCGAAGGCTATAAAAAAATTCTAAATATTAAACCCCTCTAGAAGCTTTCTGAAGTGCTTTTTATGGTAATACCGCCTCCTAATTTGTACTTGTACCTTAATTTTGATATTGTTTTAGCCATAAATAAAACCATATATATTTTGTTCATAAAATTTCGGTGGGGTTTGAACCCCCCAAAAAAACCTCTGACTACGGTCTTGCCCCTGAGACATACCTTCCGTTTCTTTAATAGAGTCGACCTCACATGTGACATCAAGGTCAGTCAATGATTCCACGCTCCTGGCGCGCCACACAAAACGGAAAAAGTTGCGGTGACTGAAGTAATCTTTAAAATAGGAAGCGTAAAGGTTTTGTAAAATGACCGCCATATCCACCGCGTGCGCTAGTGTTTGCTTTCACAAATAAACTGAATATTCCTTGAACGTTTACTTTTCGTTATATACACCCTCGGAGTCACGTTTTAAACGGCCGATAAAAAAAACAGTCACCAAAACAAAACGATTCATTGGGGGGAATAAAATAACGTTATTGTTCGAAGGGACCAATCGGATTACTGTTCATAATAAATAGAACGCGATCAAGACATAATGTTCATTGCATTAATTATATTATATAATACAATTTTCTTTTGTGAAAAAATGAATTATTTAAAAAAAATTGATTCAATTTCGAATCTAATTCTAATCTTGACAAAACTTAAGCGACTCGAATCTCATGTTTAAAAAGTTCGAATCCGAATCGAATCTCGTTCTAAATTTATTTTATCGAATAGAACTCTAATCAAATCCCATTCTTGAAAAAAAAATTGTATAAAATATTTTATTTTAAAAATAGGTTTATATCTGAATCGATTAATTTATTTTAGGCTTATTATGATATTGTTTCAAATCAAATCGGTGTTAAAGAATATTTTACAAAATTTATCAAAAAGAAATAATGTAAAAAATAGTGAGAAATCAATTAAAGATCACACAACTTTAAAAAAATCATAGTACAATATATTCATCGTCACAAACAATTGTCTCTCACGTGATTACTTTACGATCTGGAACACAATCTAATTTATTTCTTCACTCTAACACGCAACTGGTTTCCGATATGATTATATTAATTTGTTAACCAAGTATAACTTTTAATTCGAATTTTGGGCTAAACCCTTTAAATCCTGAATCTAAGATTTATTGAAAATCGTAATTTCAAATCTAATCCAAATCTTTCGATATTAAGATTAAAAAATTCAAATCTTTCAATATTAAGATTAAAAATTTCAAATCTAATCCAAATCTTACTAAGATTCAGATTTGTATTCGAAATTTAAAAGATTTATACAGTCTTTTTATTATTATTATTGTTTCAAAGCTTACCACTTGTTGGGGCTATAATCGTTTTTAAACTAATGAACTAAGGATGATAAAGGTAGAATTGAGAGGAAATGCACCAGAATTTTCTTGAGAGTGGATACATCCCGTTACACTAGCTACTATTTTTCCTCCCCGTCACCGGCAATCCAGACGAGACGAGCTTGACGTCTATCCTGCGTGCCCACCGATGCAGATCTTGGTCTTATTCGCTTATGAAGACGAAAGGAACGAAAAATCAAACAACTTTTAACGAACTCGATTATGCTGAAATAACCATTCATACGTGATTGTGCTATGAGCCCCGCAACGACTTCATCGCAAACTGTTCTAGGACTCTACGGAAGATAAAAGAACCGGTCACATGATTGAAACTCCAGTTATGATATGTCAGTACCGTAAACTTACTGTATTCGCCCACGCCGACAATTACACGACGACATCACTTGAAGAGGATTTGTATTCGTTGTGATATTATTATACGTTCGATCTCTAAACACACAACACACGACTTACAAACTAACTTAACCTAGGACAGTACGTATAATACAACACACCCAGCCCTAGCTCCTAGATATTTATTAATTAGTACAAACTCCAAAATCATATAAATGTTCCTAGTAGTAGCAACTTAGACCATGCGACCACCGAGGCAGGTTTGGTCATATTTAACTAACATAATTATTTATATCTGAACTAAATAGTTGTATATTAATTTAAAAGTAGCAAGTCGTGGCTGCCCGAATCTATTCGACCCAAAAGGGATATCTCCCTCTTTTCTCGGCTGCCCAGTCCACCCCTGATCAGGTGTTTGAGCCCCCAGGACTCTCTGATCAGGTGTTGGAGCCCCCAGGTCTCTCTGATCAGGTGTTGGAACCCCCAGGTCTCTCTGATCAGGTGTTGGAACCCCCAGGTCTCTCTGATCAGGTGTTGGAACCCCCAGGTCTCTCTGATCAGGTGTTGGAACCCCCAGGTCTCTCTGATCAGGTGTTGGAACCCCCAGGTCTCTCTGATCAGGTGTTGGAACCCCCAGGTCTCTCTGATCAGGTGTTGGAACCCCCAGGTCTCTCTGATCAGGTGTTGGAACCCCCAGGTCTCTCTGATCAGGTGTTGGAACCCCCAGGTCTCTCTGATCAGGTGTTGGAACCCCCAGGTCTCTCTGATCAGGTGTTGGAACCCCCAGGTCTCTCTGATCAGGTGTTGGAACCCCCAGGTCTCTCTGATCAGGTGTTGGAACCCCCAGGTCTCTCTGATCAGGTGTTGGAACCCCCAGGTCTCTCTGATCAGGTGTTGGAACCCCCAGGTCTCTCTGATCAGGTGTTGGAACCCCCAGGTCTCTCTGATCAGGTGTTGGAACCCCCAGGTCTCTCTGATCAGGTGTTGGAACCCCCAGGTCTCTCTGATCAGGTGTTGGAACCCCCAGGTCTCTCTGATCAGGTGTTGGAACCCCCAGGTCTCTCTGATCAGGTGTTGGAACCCCCAGGTCTCTCTGATCAGGTGTTGGAACCCCCAGGTCTCTCTGATCAGGTGTTGGAACCCCCAGGTCTCTCTGATCAGGTGTTGGAACCCCCAGGTCTCTCTGATCAGGTGTTGGAACCCCCAGGTCTCTCTGATCAGGTGTTGGAACCCCCAGGTCTCTCTGATCAGGTGTTGGAACCCCCAGGTCTCTCTGATAAGGTGTTGGAACCCCCAGCTTCAGTGGCGGTTCGTAGCTAAAATTAGTGGGGGCGCTGCACCTGAAAATTTTTAGCCTTTGTTTTAAAATTGTGTAAAAGGAAAAAGAATATGTATAAAAAGAAAATATTTTCAGGAACTTGATTAAATATTTAATAAAAACATTCTTTACTTACTTTAACTTAAATTGTTACAGTTCAAGCTTTATATATTCATTTAAAAATGAAATATATTCATCTTGTTTTAATTTGCGCCAAAAGTTCAATAATTTTCTCCTTAATCTCTGGATGACAATTGAGGAAATTTTTCTCCATTGAAAGTACTGCAAGCGCATTTGGTCTTTCTATTAAATAAAAGAACTGAAAAAAAATCAAATATAATAGCTGGACGCAGAATAATAATCTAATTCTACACTCTTCTACACTTTATCACATTCAAGAATATGGTACACGGTTTTTAAGCACAACACATGCTGAGTAAAAAAAAACTTACTTCCACCATCAGGCCAGAGTTGGCACTGCGAGAGCAACAGTGCTCTCTCTACCTGGCAGTACCACCTTCCTCCTCACCCCCTCCTATGTGCGCATGCGCACAACAGTCAAACACCACGTCGCTGGCACTGTGAAGCGCACAGTTACATACAAAATTTTTGTATCTTTTTCATAAACTGGGGGATGGCTACTGAAGTACTAATATTAAGCTTAAGGAATATATATTGTACTACAAAAATAAATAGAGATTTAAAGAAAAAAGGACTCCTTATATTAAATGTTATCGATAATATCAAGTGGAAATAGGGGGTGCTGCAGTCCCGCAGTGCCTATAACAGGAACCGCCACTGTCCAGGTCTCCTTGATCAGGAGTACGACACACTATCCTTCCGGTCAACCCGGTTGGGTTATTAAACTCAAGTCTTACGGTACTTCCCCGCGTGTGAACGACATGAAACACTCGACAAAAAGAAAAAAAACGGCTTAAAAGTTATCTTTCTTTATTCCGACATACCAGTAGAGGTCTCTCTACGTCTTTAGGAGTTCACCAAACCCACTTTTTTTTATCACATCAGAGTTGATTAGCCTTCGTCCATGAGTAATTGAGGTAAACTCAAATAACTAAACATAAAAAAGTACAAACAAGACACAAGTAAAGATGTAACCATAAGTTATTCTTACCTTCGGCGTTAGATTTAGTTCGTTGTTGTCTTTGAAGGGAACGCCAGTTATGGTCGATATATTTTCAGTTTTTATAGCAAAGAATTTTTTTTAAAGAGAATAAGTGAAATATTGTTTCGTTAGATATATTCAGTTTTTATACACACATTAATCTTGATAGTTCATGGTACCATTTGAACAAAAAAACAATTTTTAATTGAAGATAAGTCAAATAGTTTTGTTAGAGTTTGTTCACGCTGCTAAATCAAACAAGCACTAGAGAATACACATGCAGAGAAAGCTTTCAACAACTAAACTCTTGTATTCTGCTGACTATAATATTGATTTACAAATATCTGCTTCAGAAGTAGTAGCTACCCCCTCCCAACGCAACCCCCTCCAGTCTAGTTGCAGTCCCACCAGGAATGTGTATTTTACAACTAAGCTCTTGTATTCTGCTGACTATAATATTGATTTACAAATATCTGCTTCAGAAGTAATAGCTACCCCCTCCCAACGCAACCCCCTCCAGTCTAGTTGCAGTCCCACCAGGAATGTGTATTTTACAACTAAACTCTTGTATTCTGCTGACTATAATATTGATTTACAAATATCTGCTTCAGAAGTAATAGCTACCCCCTCCCAACGCAACCCTCTCCAGTCTAGTTGCAGTCTCACCAGGAATGTGTATTTTACAACCAGACAAGCTAAGAGGATACAAAGTTCCTAGAAATGAGTCAAAAAGAACAAATACCAAGTAAATATGACATAAAAATTTAAAATGACAAAAAATTGCCCAAACATTACTTATAAAAAAAACCTTTCCAAAACCTGGAGATCATGAAAAAAAAGTACACTTGAGCACTGTACCAAATGTGAAAAAAAAGAAAAAAAAAGAGAGAGATGTCATGTCATCAAAATCTGGCCCCTGCTCATGCTAATGACAGATATTTAAAATTGGTTGAGATGATCATTTGTAGAAAAATAAAATAATCGTATTTACTGAAGCAATATCTTATTTACTTTGGCCAAAATATTTTTTTTTTATTAAAACGGTCAAAACACAGATCTTTACATTTGTTATCCTTCCCTTACCCCACCTTAACGTGTAATTTCTAATAACATACATATATATCATTAGCTTAGGAACTAACCTGATATAGGAAAGCATGACTAGTGCACCGGCCTGAATTCAAACCCTGACCTCTTCGTCAAATACAACTAAGACCAAAGCGAGTCTTTAAGTTTTAAACGGCTGCATTAGAATTTCGTTATTGCATTAAAATACATTATTTTCGCATATTTATCAGAGTTTGAAAGATTTATCGATAGGACTTCAATAATATGTCCCATTTGTTTATGTAGCAATGTAAATATTGTGGAAGATCCCAAACGAGGTTTGTTTTAAAGCTTTGAATGTTTAATACAGTTTGATAACTAATATTTGTGAAATACATTTTAAAGTTTAACAAGGCGATATATATTATTTATGAATCAATCAATGTTTTATGAAAAGTTATAACATTTTAACAAGTAGGCCTATACATAATAATTACACTCCTCAGTCCAGCGTTCATTCAATGCCTCTTACTTAACCGTGCCCTTTCAATTGACTAACCTTGACTATCAATTTTTTTCAAATGATTTGAAAAATGACACCTGGACATGGGAATCGAACCCCATACCTTTTATTTAGCTCAGCAATACTCTACCACTGAGTTTATCCAGGAATTGTCCCGTGCGCAAGGTCATTCTTCACTCTATTTTAATGCAGAGTCTGTAATGGACGTGTGAATATTTTCAGCTACCAAAAGCTATGATTGATTTCACAGCCACATGTGGCTCTAAGCCACTAATAGTACAAATAAATTGTTCATTAAAAGCTAATCAAGATAAAAGAAAGAAACGCTAGACATTTAAGAATGTATGTAAGGCGAAGCCTGGGGAATTAATGTTTATAATATTATAATATGATTCAGCTAGTTTCCGTTTATTCTAATCGTTCCCCAAACTTCGCATTTCATAATAATTATATACTGAATTGTGTAGCGTTGCTTTTTTCCATCTATCTATCTTTTTCTTTTGACAAATTTACATTGTGCGTGTTTATGACGCAGCTGACCTCATTTGTATCAACACTAATCCAAGTCAATTAATAATAGTGGGTAATCAAAATATATAAATTTTCTATAAAACATTATTATAAGTTAATATTGTGTTATTTACTAACAAATATAATGATTTGATGGTTTCGGCCAATTATGCGATAGTATTCGTACGTGCAGCGCTGAGGTTGTACAAAACTTAAACTATTTTGTCTTCTATTCACCAGACACCAAGTTTAAATGTAATTCTTCAGTTCGTAGCGCTGTACATTTATTAGACAATATAACTTTGTGTTTGTCATATAAACAAATATCCGTACACAATCATTTTCTCGAAGTGCCATACTAATAGTTAAACATTATTATTAATTTGAAAATATGTTTATTTAACACACGTGTTATTAAAGATAAACGGAGCTTGGCTCTTCAAGATGCGTCAGAGAATATGGCTGACGTAAGTTTGTGTGCTATTTATTTTATTTGGGAACTGGTGGTTCTTGTTTTTTCGTATATTTAAACATAGGCATTTTAATATGTATTTTACCTAGCTTATTAACTATATTAAAAATGATTATTTTGTTGTTTTGTATTTTAATAGCTGCAATTTGACACATGCTTAGAATAGATAAAACAAAGCGTTAAAACTTAGTTGACAACAATGCACACTTTAAACTATCTTCTTTTTTTAAAAAAATAATTAAATGTCAGCTTTTTGAATCTTAAATGGAACCAAAATGATTAAATATAAGTTGTATTTGATGAATTAAGACTACATTAAATATTCTGTTTCAATGTTTTGTTGTTGTATTTAGTTGGTTCGTAAACAATATAATCAAATACTTAGGTTTTATCGAATGGTGGGACATGGGATTTTGATGACTTGGCAGGAACACCGAACAGGCTACATTTTGACACCACTCATGCACAACCCGTGGCAAGTCGACATAATTTAAAATTTTGTTCGAGAATTAAAAACAAAATAAAAAAAACTGGTTTTTGCGTCACTTAATTTAAAGATAGAGCTAATTGATCTTAAATGTAGTCACTCTGAATTTGAAGGCAACATTTTCAGAAATTTCTTTACTGGATTTTTATATTAAAAATATAAATTACTCGCCTAAGGAAATTGAATTATTGAACATTCATTCATTCTCTAAAATACGTAAACATTTTACTAACTTTTACGAACAGTAATTTTCTGTAATTAAACAGTTCAAAATTAAGAGGTCGTTCCCGCCTGACTGATTTACATTTGAAGGAAAACTCGCGAATTGATGTGTCCAACAATGAACCCGATATTTACAAACTAATAAAAAACAAACTGTCACCAGTCTTTCACCAGACCAACTGTAAGTAAACAGTATTGTTGGCCTATTTGTGTTTTTCTCTTTTGTAAATACGTGCGTTATTCAAATAATTAGTGTGTATATGTGTGCATTTTTTAAAAGTGTTTCTTTACAGATTAATTCGATTCCAGAATCTAATTGCTATTTCATATGTGGCCTCAAAAAGTTTTTTGAGACGTAACTTTTTTTTTATCAATAGCCTACTAATGCTAGTTTAAGAGAAGTTGAGTATGTTTTAATATGTTTCGTAAGTACCTACGTTTTTCAAATATAATTTTTAACAGGGGTATTTTTAGTATGTATAACTGTATAGTCAAGGGATGTACAACCTTTTAACACCCGAGGGCCACTTTCTTTCTTTTTCAAGCCCTGCGTCTTACTACCCGTTCGGGTTGTACGCACTTACACTAATTTGAAATGGTAGGGTGATTGTGAGATGAAATGGAGGACCTACAGTTTAACGTGGGATCCGAACCACGGTGGAGGCCTGGCATTCCTCACATTCACAAGTTGTGATTAATACACGTCTTGTCAGGGGTGAAGGAAGGGTTTGGTCATCAGGTAAATCTGTGCCGGGACCGAGGATTGAACCCCGGCCGCCAGCATAGAAGTCTGACACCTTACCCTCTAGACCACCGGGTCACCCTTAAATATAAGAAATGTTTCCTGATTATGATGATGATGGTTGAATACAAACTTATATTTAAAAAAAAATGTTTTAATTCTCATATTGACACAGGCACCAACATGGATTCCTTACTCCCGCATCTGTATATTGTGAGCCTTGTTTCTCCTCCTCCCCTCCTTCTCTTCACCCCCCCCCTCCATTATTTTATATTTTTAAATCCAAAAAAATGTTCTTGACCCACCAAAAAAAAATTGTCTTGAGACCCACAGTTTGAGAACCCACTTTTTCTAGAAACATTTTCTAGGTCTCCCGCAGCTAGAAGATAGTGCCCCGTGAAAGCCTTCTTCTCAAGTGCGTAGAAAGATTTTTTTAAGAAAGGTCTTTTAGAAAATTTTAACAATAAAATATGTTTATACGTATAAATTCCGGGGAAAGGGGTAGACCCCTTCTAACACCCTTTCTATGCCCTTTCTTCCGCCACAAAATTGCATTC
Source organism: Timema douglasi (assembly GCA_901482245.1). NCBI lineage: Eukaryota > Metazoa > Arthropoda > Insecta > Phasmatodea > Timematidae > Timema > Timema douglasi. Next base: position 7,850 of record CABEEJ010001082.1, on the reverse strand, counting down.
TGGCTACGCAAAAGTCTTGATCGTATGCCCATTCGCCTCCCCCCACCCCAAAGTAAATATCTGTGTGCGCCACTGGACTGAAACTAAAACAACAGCAGATAAAAAAAAGAGAGGACAGAAAGCGTCGCCAACAAAACACAACAACAGTTCCGATTGTTGTAATGGGTGGAACGGTATCTTTTGACGCGTCAGCGGTATCGCACGCCTTTGTGACTCACAGCTCGAGGTGATGTTCGCGACCGTCATCAGAATACAGCTGAACCGAACTGTTTTAATTCGAAACCCAAGGGATAGTTAAAAAAAATAATTGGAAATATTCAAAATTCGACTTAACCATCTTTATAAGTGGGCCTATTTAGACAGCTAGTACATAGTAAATATATAACCTCAAAAGAAATTAGGTCGAGGAAGTTTTCAACAAGAAGAGGTTACCACTGACCAAGTTGAGTTTGGAACTGAGGAAGAAACTGATGAATTGATACATTTGAAGCAGAAACTGGGACTCTCAGGAAGATGGAAAAGAAATACTGGAGAGCTTTGAAATGTGCTGGAGAAGACTTTATAAGAACAGATGAACAGACAGGGGGGAAAATGAACAAGTCCTAAGAAGAGTGGTGAGAAGATCAGGTGGACAGACAGGGGGACAAATGAACAAGTCCTAAGAAGAGTGGTGAGAAGATCAGGTGGACAGACAGGGGGACAAATGAACAAGTCCTAAGAAGAGTGGTGAGAAGATCAGGTGGACAGACAGGGGGACAAATGAACAAGTCCTAAGAAGAGTGGTGAGAAGATCAGGTGGACAGACAGGGGGACAAATGAACAAGTCCTAAGAAGAGTGGTGAGAAGATCAGGTGGACAGACAGGGGGACAAATGAACAAGTCCTAAGAAGAGTGGTGAGAAGATCAGGTGGACAGACAGGGGGACAAATGAACAAGTCCTAAGAAGAGTGGTGAGAAGATCAGGTGGACAGACAGGGGGACAAATGAACAAGTCCTAAGAAGAGTGGTGAGAAGATCAGGTGGACAGACAGGGGGACAAATGAACAAGTCCTAAGAAGAGTGGTGAGAAGATCAGGTGGACAGACAGGGGGACAAATGAACAAGTCCTAAGAAGAGTGGTGAGAAGATCAGGTGGACAGACAGGGGGACAAATGAACAAGTCCTAAGAAGAGTGGTGAGAAGATCAGGTGGACAGACAGGGGGACAAATGAACAAGTCCTAAGAAGAGTGGTGAGAAGATCAGGTGGACAGACAGGGGGACAAATGAACAAGTCCTAAGAAGAGTGGTGAGAAGATCAGGTGGACAGACAGGGGGACAGATGAACAAGTCCTAAGAAGAGTGGTGAGAAGATCAGGTGGACAGACAGGGGGACAAATGAACAAGTCCTAAGAAACTTTTGATTGGATGAACATATCTAATACAAACTTTGCGTAAGTTGTTCTTTGTACCTTTATACAGATAACATTTGTTGGGAAAGAAAATTGAATTAAGGGTTGGGGAGAAATCAACCCTTATCTGTATAAAAACATGGTCATCGTTAATTATTACATGTACAGTAGCCCAGTGGCTTCTTTGGTGCTGATTGACAGCTCACAGCTGACTTCTGACAGCCAACATTTAGGTATATACCTAAATTTTGACTGTAAGAAGTGACAGCTGCTAAACACATGCGTTTGCAGATCATATGGTTCGGTGTAGGGATACATAATTTGGTCTGGTAACTTTTCAAAGCCATCAGCTGTCAGTCAGCATCAGAGAAGTCATGGGTCTACTGGATTTACCTTTTAGGGTATTTCCTAATACCTTATACGGGCGAACTTTGGTATAAAGATGCAAACTAAACTACTGTAATAACACTAATAAACAAATATTTGGGGGGTGAATGGGGATTAAGGGTGAATCAAATAACTGGGGGTCCAGCAAAAGAGTTTATCTCAAGAGCCCCCATGTCTGACAAGGGCGTCCCCGGGCCTACATAGTGTGTGGTGTGTGGTGACGAGGCAAGCATTCTTGGACGTCTGTGGGCCTCTCCTAAGACTTCATTTGCGGTGTTTTCACAAGCCGGGAACGATAGTTTAATAAAAAACAATTCAGAACAAAGAAAGCTTGCGACTAGTTTAAAACAAACAATTGTTCACAGCTACGTTAGTCTTAGTTTCATGTTACTGTTTACTCGTCACAATTTGAAACTCTAGCCTGGAACAGACAGTCAAGGTCAAGGTTACTCGTTGTGGATACAGTCGCCACTATCTTAGTTGTGCTGACCCTATTTGGTGGCCGCATGGTCTATGGCGTGTTGAAAGTGGTTTTCCATGCAAATGTGGGTACACTTCCTTTAAATAAAACCTCCATAGTCCCTATAAAACCTTTAGTGTAATTAGTAAATAAGTGTAAAACTCGAACGGTTAGTAAGACGCGGTGCTAAGAAAAAAAAGTTATGGGTTTGCTGAGTAGCTAGGAGGGTCAACCATAACCATTGGTTCGATTCTGGGTGGTGCTAGCGAAGATATTTAAAACAAAGCATGTAGCGAACATGAGTTAAGAGAAGTACTTTTTCAGTTTATATATAACAATATATTTTTTTTATATCAAAATAAATCAAATATTGCTCCAGTAGAAACAAAGAGTTTAATTTTCATCACACGGTGATATCAACAGTTGTTGAATATCTGTCATGATAATGGCGGTATTAGATGAGAAACTTTTTTATAAATGAAGAGGAAAAGTTGTCATTAAATTCCAGGACGCTCTTGACAAATATTCAACAAATCTTCACCCTCACTATCACCCTCATCTCACCTCATCGAGACATTCACGGAAAGGATGTACGATTAGTACATTAGTACGTCCCCTGTACAACGGTACGTTGGTACTGGACTCATCTTACGAATGATGTAACCCAGACGCGCGATATTAGATTACTCACTAGGATTGTTTTGGTGCTTTAAGTGAAGAAGATAAGTCTGGTCTCATTTGATAAGGTCGAAAACAAAACGTGTTACGGTGTCAACACTACAGCACACTATCGATACATGACCGTTATGGCGGTTAGCACGTCTGATTAAAGACAATGTACTTACCCTATTACAACACCACCGGCCAGATAAGGACATTGGAGTCTACTTCCCCCGGGTGTCTTTGTTAGGAATATCTGACCCTCTGCTTCGGACTGGCACATCACTTCCTGCTGGTTGGTGCTGTCTCTACGATCGGTACGGTCGAAACAAGAAATTTAAAGAAATATATACATTTCAAATCTTTATATACAAAGATAGATTCGGACACAATAATAAAATTAACGAGTAGGACAAGGTTTTAAAAAAAAATTCTAAATAACGACATTGTTTATTACAAAATGAGATTAAATCAAATTATCGGCTTATAAATGTAACACTAGTTATATATGATTAAACATTATATAATCCTTTATCACTTTTAAACTGTTATTATTAGCACCGCGTCTTACTACCCATTCGGCTTATACGCCCTTACGCTAATGTGTAATGGTAGGGTGATTGTGAGATGAAATGGAGGACCTACAGTTTAACGTGGGATCCGTCACGGTGGAGGCCTGGCATTCCACACATTCACAAGATGTCTTGTCAGAGGTGAAGGAAGGGTTTGGTAATCAGATAAATCTTTGCCCGACCGAGGATTGAACCCCGGCCGCCAGCACAGAAGTCTGACACCTTACCCCTAGACCGCCAGGTCACCTTTTAAACTGTTAATGGACTAAATATTATTTTCCTTTAACATGTTATAAATATTTCATTGTGTACACCCTCATTAGAATGTCTAGGTTATACTAAATTTCAACCCTCATACATTAATTCATCGCTTAACAGACATAGTTTAAGGGTGGAACACCAACATTTGCTGTTTTTTACACAATGAAATTCCTCACATCAAAATCTGTAAACTCGTAAAATGGCGTGGTTTTACGAGCATTAGTCATTAAAAAAAATTGAAAAGAACAGTGACCAAAATTTAAAATACCTCTCCTGAAAAATCAAGAAATTTGAGTTACGTTATTATGAATGTAAAGGGCATAATTACTTTACCTTTATAGTTACACCTAAAATGCATAAAATATTAAATTCCAGCCCTTATAAGGGTCCGGCCAGATTGATAAGCGAGCACGTGACTAGCAGATAGCTCTCGATAGTTGTTGACGAGGAGGCAAAGGTTCGAGTCTTGGGCTCAGTGAACTGAGGATGGTTTTTGACAAGTGATTTATTGTTGTGTTTTTCTCATCCTTTCTACACGCTAATGGTGATTCTTATTTGTAAAGGCGTACTTTGATTATAATATTGAATTATTCTAACATATCACTTTTTACACACACACATATGTATATGGTTTATGATCTTACCAATTAGGCCGTCAGTAGCAAGTGTGCTAAACATATCTAAATAATAAAAATGTCAACATGAGAAGTTTTCCCAGCACTCAATGAACCAACATACAATAATATTGCCTAGCGCCTGCTCGAGCGCTCGCTCCGGTCTGGCCGCCTCTCATTACAACCAATGTGTTCTATTTTATATTTCAGTCACTCGCTCTGGCCGTACCCTCAACTCTTGAACTGTAATGATTTGAAATAATTGAATTACAGTCTTGTTTAAATTGTGTAGTACATTTTCTTACTGTTGAATAATTTTATTTTAAGTTTTACAACAAACCTTTTTTTTTTTGTCAAAATAAAACAAATATTTCTCCAGTAGAAACAAATAGTTTAATTTTCTTCACACGGTGATATCAACATTTGTTGAATATCTGTCAAGGGTGTCCTTGAATTTAATAACAAATTTTTCTCTTCATTTTAAAAGTTTCTCATCTAATGACTCTATGCTCATGACAGATATTCAACAACTGTTGATATCATCACGTGAAGAAAACTAAACTCTTTGTTTCTAATGGATAATCATTTGATTTATTTTGGTAAAAAAAAATATATTTTGCTATAAGAACATCAAAAACATTTGACCTTTTCTCTCGTCCCCTACACCTCAACCTTAACATAACTAACATAAAATAGGAAGCGTCTTACCAGGTCAATCGTCAGTATCATCTTTTCTAATTAGGTCGGGGTTCGAATGCCAGCTGGGCTTGTTTAGAATAGCCAACCTCCCACTGCGAAAAATACGTCTACATTTTCTCTAAATTTTCTCTTTCTCTTCCTTAGCTCATTAGCATAGACGGGTAGTAAGAGGTGGCTGGGAGGAGGGTGGAGGAAAGTCACCCGCGTATTACTACCCATCTATACTTATTTTATTTACGCTAATTGGTTTAGTATAAGAAGGAAGGAATTAAGAGTAAATGTTTACGCATTTGCGTGGTGGGCGATAGCAATTTTTTTTAAAAGAGGGCTCAGTAGGCCCATCTGGTATCTGAACCCCATACTCACTGGCAAATATGAGGACTGACGACTAGCCCACGTGACCACAAATACTAGAATTTCTACGGTTATTGTCCTGATAGACTGCTTCCTCTTTTACTGCATTGTTTCGAATAAAATCTCACGAACACACGTCCACGGGTTCATTCATGCTAACCCATTACTATTTATTCTGAAAAAAACAACAACCGCTGATTTTGTCAAATGATTGACCATCGCTATCTATCTATTTATTAAAGATCGGAGTCCTTGTGTTCTAATCATAGTTTAAATTCTGTCATGTCCAAAAACTGAAAACATAAGCTATTGTTTACCATAAGAGTCAAACGGATGAAACTAATCTCGATAAAAAAAAAAGTTTATCGCATATTATTTAAATGAAACTTGATAGGAATTGTATATTTTAT
>CABEEJ010001081.1:171593-183607 GCA_901482245.1 Timema douglasi | reverse complement strand
CCCCACCCTCCAATCAATTAAGGACCTCATTGTTCGAGTTAATTAGCTCTTTGTTTGCCCTCGGAATCGACAATCCTTCCTACTACGGGTTCAACTCAGCCTCTTGAGGCTAGTTGAGGAACTACTTTAATAAATAATTAGCGATTCTGGTTTGAGAAGCTGCAATTAACAACAGGAGGGTTCATTGTGCTGGCCACACGAAACCCTCTATCTGAAAATGTTGGCACTATCTTCACCAACATGCAGCAACCACCCGGTCATTATAGCTCGCGTGTTGGCTGACGCTATGGAGTATTTTTATATTGATTTATTTTAATCAAAAGGATAAAGTTTTCTTAAAAAAATAATTTAAAAAACATTATCTATATTGAGCTAAACAAAATGACTAAAACAGACTCTACCTATAGTAATTAATTAGCCGAGTAGTTCGTAAATAATACAATTTGTATTTTAAAAACAAAAGGTCATATCATACGATTAAATTAAAATGGTAATACACTTTTTCTTTAGAAATAGTGTTCCCGAAAAAAAAAAACAGTTGTTCGCCTATAGTTGTTACCGTCTTACACCTTGTATAGCTTAACTGCTATTTGTATATTTGTTAAAAAAAATTTTTTACTTGTTTTACCACTCCACTTCTTGTATGTGCTATTCACATATTTACAATAATGGGTAAGGATGAGGAAGATAGAATTAACGGAACTCTTCTCTCTCGCATTTGCGTGGACAGCCCAAAACAACTTTCCAGGTATCGAACACATTCGCCGGCAAACCAGATTATAAGATATTGATGTTTGTACCAGTGTGCCCAGCAGTGCGCTTTTTAACACGTGTTTTGGTTGTCTGAAACAAGTGTCACTAAAAGGTTTAAACAAATTCAAACAACATACCTTGATAGATTCAAATGTGTTTTCAACCTTGAAAGGTAGACACCTGTTACTTGATGGCTTAGGGGGATTTTTGACCAGATAAAATTAACGTTAAAATACTTACTATACAATAAATATATGAAAATAATTAAAATAAATAATCATCACTATCCAAACTGTTCTAATTAAATATACTTTTTAATCTAACTACTAGTAAAATACAAAATAGCCGATTCTCAAAATAACTCATACACTTTCAGGGAGTCCAGAATATCAATTATCTCCAAGAAAATGATATAACAGATTATTTGACAAAAGTTTGTTTTACTTTATGTTAAGTCTATGTAAAGCCATAAATGATAAACGTAATATTACAACTGCATTTATATACTACTTTTAATAACTGAAGTATATTTACATCTTCATAGTTTCATGTGGTTAAAGTGAAAATTCGGTATGAAAACAATAGAATTCAAAGTAAAAACGTTTAAGAGCTACATAAAAATTATATTAATTTTAACTCGACAAATTTTACCGTTATATGAGATACATGAATTAGGCTTACATAATCAAAAGTGGCCACAATAATGTATAAGTTGTAGGCAAATACATATTGCAATATACTCACAATATTACAAATAAAATACTAGAAAATTTGACAAAATCAGTGACTTTAAATACACCAGCAGCAATAAAAAAAAACACCATGTGGTTGTAGCACGTGCAGACAAAATCTGAAGTGTAATTGTTATAATTGGGTAATAAACAATACTCACATGCGCATTAGAAGGTTTAAAAAGTAAATTAGCATTGAATTGTTCTGCATTGATACAGTACATGCAAGCTGTGCTTACGAAAAATATTTGTTAGGGTTATAGTTAACCACAGCGATATTTTTTTAAAAATAATAAGTTACTCTACATAAAATTTGTATAGACAGTCACTTTGGTGTCACCCCCTTTGATGGTGTCACCTGGTGTGGTCCGAAATCCACGCATCCGCTTTATAAATTATCTTACACCATTAGCTAAATAATAAAATGGAAATATTTTTCCAAACCTTATACATCAGGTTCAAAATATATTTGATGGAATCGGTGCAAAATTGTGATAGCCCTCATACATTTAGATGGGATATATTCACTAAATAAACTTCTATGAAATCCTGAAATCTTGTTATAAAACATAATTTTTTGACGATATTAAATATCCCCAAGACCTTGGCTGACTATAAAAACTGCTTGTAGCTCAAGAGGTAAGCTACCAGAAGTGACTACTAACACATTTTTATTTTCTCTCGACTCCACGGAGAGAGAGATAACGTTATCGTCAAAAAATCGAGCTTGAGATTTGATAAATGGCGAAGTTACATGAGCCCGTGAAACAAAAAAATTGTTTTTGTGATGCCTTCTATCTGTTTCCATAGCAATCTAGAGCAAAACATTTTACTTATCAGGCTATTTGGGGTATCTAGGGTTTTTATTATGTTTACCCAAGGGGTTTTCTGAATTAGATATCTAACACTAAAATTAAGGGTAGTTTATCAAGATCCACTCCAACGAATTTGATTAAATTCTTTAGCCAGGCATTTTTTAACATTACAAACAAAATCGCTCTCCTCGATTTCTCATGAAAATGACTTTAAGTGTATTTTACAAAAAGCGGAAATTTCCAATTTTGATCATATCATCACAACTATTTGAGATACAAAAAGACTTATCATTGTATTTTTGTAGTACTTTTAAAAATAACAAGTTTTTTTGTTATTTTTATTTTTATAAAATCAATAGTATCTAATCTACAAGCATATATATAATGTAACATTTAAAAGGTTTGTTATGCTTTTTGGTAGGAAGAGATATTCCTATTTTCTCAAAGTTTCAGTAACAGTGTACAGTAATTTATTTATGTTATTTGATGGAGTGTTTTTTGCAACAATTTATATTATTATTTTTCACAAAATCTTACTAGTTTTAATATATGTTTATATTTTAAGATAAAAGAGAAAATATGTGGTGCACCGTACCATTTATTTAGTAAAATGAGTATTATTATATTTTGCCCCAACCCTTTAATTATTTATGGATTTGGTAAATATGTCATAAATGATATTAAATATAAAGTACTATCTGCATCACAGAGTCGGGTCTCGGCGAAACCTGAATATATTATTGTTGAAATAAAGAATTCACAACAAAGGCTTATATTATCTGAAGTGTACCCGCCACCTCGAGTTGGTCAATTTACTGCCTTGGAGACTGTCTTGACTGAGAACATGCACAAATATGAACATATAATTGTAATGGGTGATTTTAACGTGGACTTACTTAGTAGCAACAATGAAACCTTGCAATTACTGACTTTATTTTCTTCATACATTATGACGCCATGTCACTTAGACGCAACACATGATAACACAACCTCGCATACGTGGATCGATCATATATATACTTCAAACTCTATTAAAGTGATCTCCTCTGAAAAAGTCACGGTCCACGGAATCTCACATCATGATCTTGTTTACTTATCCTACTCAATGCTTATGGTTAAAATCGTACCTAAGGTAATAACATATTGTGACATTAAATCCATTGATACAGACAAACTAATTGCTGACGCTCAATCCATGCTCTGGTACTTGTTCAACACTAAATTAAAAATTGATGACAGGTTATATCTTTTTAATAATATGCTCCTTGAATTGTACGATAAACATGCACTAGTAAAAACTCGACCTGTTAGTAGACCACCTGCGCCTTGGATGACTAACGACATAAGGTTAACCATAAAATGTGCAACCCCTAATAAAATGTCGAGAATTTTAATCGGAATTCGAGATTTTAATACCAGGTGTTGACCCTTGTGGACCCAATATCAATCTTTATTATTGGGCCAAATATACAAATGAGGACTTTAATTCTTTAAAAATAAAAAAATATATAAAATTTAAAACCGGGAAATTTTTTTTGACATAAGTGTAAGTGCAATTTTTGCTTGGGTTTGCTAGTATATTATTACTACAATTATTATTTAGTTTCACATATATTACGAGTTTTGTGTAAATATCTCCATTTTTAAACAATGGAGTGAGAAAGTCCGTGCGGAGTTCCAAACCATTTATTTTACAAGTAGTTTTAAATATTTTATAAAGAAAAATAATTCAAAGTATACTTTTAGCATTGTATTTTACTATCCGTACGGGCTAGGGATGATAAAGGTTGAATTTAGAGTAAGGGTACCCACATTTGCATGGAAAGAGAAAGGGAGAAACCATTTAGGGAAAACCATCCTCGATACGTCCGACTGGAGTTGAACCACGATCTCCCCATCATTGATAATAAATTATATTGCGAGAATGAAGACATAGACATGTCATGATATGTCATAGACATGAACAAGACATATAGAACGATGGGAGGCTGTGTGTGTGTGTTTAAATGGACATTATAAGTTTTAATAAATATTCAGGGTAAACTAAACAAATCCACGCCATAGTACTCAATATTATAGATTCCTTCATCAGCGTCGAACCTCAAACTTACCAATTATCAATCCACTAGCGTAATTAGTACTTGAGGAGTTCGAGGTTCGAATCTTTGTCGGGTAGCTTAGGGGTGTATTTCAATCTCCCTCTACGAAAATGCGGGCTCAAACCTCCCAATTATCAATCCGTTAGCGTAATTAGTACTTAAGCGTATAGCCCGAACAGGGTAGTAAGACGTGGTGCTAAAATGTGTCGAGTTCGCGTAGATGTGGTTGTGTGACACCTTACCTTAAACCAAATTTAGTTAAAATTATAAACAAATATTTAATAAGTAAAATAATAATAATAGTATACTTGTTCCTCCTTTCTGTTCATATATTATACTTGCTAAAGCTATATTAACCACATGTGTGTAAGCAATAAAGCTTAACATTTAACCGTCTGTGCTCTTTATTTTTTATTCCAGCAAAGTTGTATATTGCCAGCACCTTTCCATCACAACATATTCTAGCGACCGAACAGGTGCACCCAGTTTGAAACGTCATATTCTTCTCTCGGGTTTGACAACAGAGGGCATGAAGCACCCGGAAAAAGATATCATGGTTCGATCTGTGTTGGGCGAGGTTGGCGAATTTTAATACCTGCCGAGGTGTACTTTTGGTAGTTCTCACTAAATGGTTTCCCACTCTCCTTTCACGCAAACGCTGGTACATTTCCTTACTCCCTCTCCACGCAAATATGGATTCAATCTTCCCAATTCAGAATACAGCTGGACTCACGGATCTTCTTCTTCTTTCAATCTGTAGTAATATTTGGTTTGGTTGAAGTATACATAGAGAAGATCCAGTCTCGTAAAGATTGTTTACGCTCTAAAAAGATGGCATAGTGATAAATACCCGCTTCGGTGGCCTCGTTGTCTATTGCGCTACTCAAGCCGTAGATTTTATTGTCAATGACGGGGAAATTGAGGTTAGAATCTTGGTCAGGTGTACTGAGTTTTTTCAAAAATTTTCCTGCCCTCCCTCCACGCGCAAATGCGGGTGCAACCTTTCTAATTCCTAGTCCAATAGCGTAAATAGTACTTAAACGTATTATAACCGGAACGGTTAGTAAGACTCGATGCTAAAAAGAGTAAAAGATAGAAAACTCATGCTAATCTGCACGGCCGTGGTTTAGGAGGGTGGGTCACTGGTTTGGTGCCACAGTAGGGGGAGACAAGGGACTTCTCCAATGATCGACCTCCTCCCTCCCCCTTAACCCTACAACCTTTGTGGTTATATCGCGTGAGGGCGGCTTTAATTTAGTACGATACCCGTGGTCATTAAGGGACTCTAGTTTGAGCCCATGCTGGCAATTGAAAGGTTTTGTTTTGACTATTTTGTTTATGATGTCAGCCTCTCATAGTTAAATAAGTACAGTTACACCGTGGACTACAAGTCGTCAGGTTCGCACTAAGGTGGGAATAAGTGTAGTAGAGCCCGAACCGATAGTAAAAAAACGTTGTGGAAAAAACAACTGTCTATATGTAGATTCCAATTTTTATACAAATATACTTTTAGAAATTACAAACTTTTTTCAGACATCATTTATAAAATAATACTACAGTATCGGTGATATTTTATAGGTATTAATAGTACATCAAAATAGGTTGCTGCAGATCACTTGTCTTGACGTATGAATACGTGAAAATAGATCTAATTGCTTTTCTAGTTGTTCCTATGAAAATGGGACTGTAGTTTGGTGATACAGTGCTCAGCTGTCATGTTCATCTCTAGGATTCGGTTCGAATCTCGTTGGGGTGCAGTGGGAATAAATCTCAATATTGAGATGTTTGATTTTGTTATTCTATTCTTTATTCTTGCATGCATATGTTTTATCTCTTGTGTGCCGGGCCGCCCGTCTGGGCTATCCACATATTTATATTAATGGAACAGGAATCTATAATAATAAAAGGAAGTGTTTGTATGTGTGTGTGTTTGTTTGTGTGCAATGCCCAGCCAAAATTACGGCACGAAGAGATTTGAAATTTTTTAACATAGGTGTACGGGAGGGGGTCCGAATACACATTGAACCCGGATTTTTAAATTTTTAATCATACTATTTTTTAACACAATACCACGGTGGGTCATGGGCAAAGCCGTGTGGGATTGCTAGTTCTGAATAATTTAAAAGGTAAGTTTGCCATAATTTGCGTGAAGGTAGATAATGAAACCATCAATTCACCCAACCATATTTGAATCCCCTTAATGGCAAAAAAATAGACTATGTCCTTGGGTATCAATCTACCGTCACAATGAATTATGTACTTGCATGGATGGTCGCATGGTCTAAGGCGTCACTATTGGCGATGACAGAGTGATCGACGTTTGAAGCAAATGCGGGTACATATTCTACCTTGTCTAGAAAAATCTTGTCTACCAGCAAAATGGTGGGGGTGCAGGAAGTACGACCGTTCTAACAGACATTAGCTTTGCTACAGATATCGAGGTTCGAATACCGGTGTGCGCGCCATATAAATTTGTATATTTTCATCGATGGTCGCATGGTCTAAGATGTAACTAGACGGCCGATGACAGAGTGATCGACGTTTGATTTTATCACTACAATCAAATGCGGGTACACATTCTACCTTGTCTAAAAAATCTGTTCTACCGGAAAAACCAGTAAAATAGTGTAGTTTGTTTTCCTGAAGAAAGATTACTATTGGGTAATTTACTGATAACTGAGTTTTAAAAATAATGATAATAGAGTATGCGTATAACCCGAACGGGTAGTAAGACGCGGTGCTAATAATAAGATAATAGAGTAAAATAAAAAGTATGAAGCTTATGTTTTTTTAGCTTATGTTTTTTTATCATTGTCTTTTTTTTTTTGTCAAAATGATGGTCCATATGAACTAAATGGCACGGTGTACCACTCGGACTTTATATCTTTTATTTTAAAATATATACATTTACTAAAAAAATACGTAAAATCTGTGAAAAAAATAATAATATAAATTGTTGCAGAAATATTCCACCAACGATTTTAAATGAATATACACTGTTACAGAAACACTGAGAAAAAAAGACCACATCTGTCCTTCAAAGTTAAAACACTACGGATTTATTCTTGATATAATAATGCTGTGATAATATTTCGGTTGTCTATAGCTCCGTGGTCGAGCGCCTATCATCACTGTACTGAATAGATACTGTTATTATTATTATTATTATTAGCACCGCATCTTACTACCCGTTCGGGTTATACGCACTTACGCTAATGTGTAATGGTAGGGTGATTGTGAGATGAAATGGAGGACCTACAGTTTAACGTGGAATCCGAACCACGGTGGAGGCCTGGCATTCTCCACATTCACAAGATGTCTTGTCAGAGGTGAAGGAAGGGTTTGGTAATCAAATAAATCTATGCCGGGACTGAGGATTGAACCCCGGCCGCCAGCGTAGAAGTCTGACACTTTACCTCTAGACCGCCAGGTCACCAATAGATACTGTTTAACTAGCTGTTAATTGCTCCATGGTCGAGCACTAATTAAATCGGTATATTTAATAAAATGAAAGAAAGATAACTATTGATGGCTGTTGTTTCACACACGGTTTATTCAAATGACATCTGTTAATTACTGATACATACTCCAATTAAATGCTTGTGTCAGTGCGTTTTGTGATAAACTGCTATTTTTGTGTATTTGTGGTTTATTTGTATATTTTGTGCGAGCTACTGCTTCATCTATTTGTCTTAGTTTCGTATGTTTGTGCCTGGGTGCGTCTTATTGTGCTCTTAACCATACGCACAAGCAGTTTATATAAGACATACCCCTTGCCTCTTGCTTCCCTTGCCAACAGTGTAAAAACTAACTAATAGAAAGAGTTCTGGTGACAGGTGTTGTCAAGGCTAGCTTCTTATTGGTATAGGGAATTGGCGTTCTTTGCTAAATACTGCGGAGTTGTTCCTTTGACAGAAAAAATTGTATAAAAAATATATTTTAATGGTATAATCCTTTCACGTTATTTCTGAAAAGCGCGTGTTTCTTCATGGATGAATCATAAAAGGATACTCTACATGTTACTTTAAAGAAAAATTACCTTCATCCATGACTTTTTACATATTTTAGAGGGATCTAAACCAATATCATAACAAAGTGCATAGCATAAATTTCATATTTAAAAGTGCTCCATAAAAAGATGTGTATGTTTGTCCAGAGATCAGAAACTATAGATTTTATAAAAATATGTTTCCGATTAGAATATTTTTATTTTTAATAGCACTATGACTTTACAATGATAAGTTTTTTCATATCTCAAATAGTTGCAAAGATATGATAAAGATTGGACCGTTTTGATTCTCTATAGTTCCCTTAAATTCATTTTCATGGAGAAAAACAGTTGTCATTTTGATTGTAGTGTTATACAATGTATAGATACAAAATTAAATCAAAATCGTTATAGTGGATTTATAGGAAATCTGTTTTCTTTATCTCTTTTTGCCCTTCAGTAAACTACCCCTTAGTTTTAGGATTAGATACCTAATATCAAAAAGCCTTAGGGGAAATCTTATAAAAACCCTCGATACTTTAAGTTCTAGACCTATCGGTAAAATGGTTTTGGCTCTAGTCTGAGATACAGAGACACGGTTACGCGAAAACCACTTTTCGAAACGTCGACATTCATCGAAATCTTCAGTTCAATTTTTTTGATGATCACATTTTCTGAGAAAGTAAAAATGTAAGCTCGAGATGACGGAATGTGAGGAAGGATTTAAGTGTGGAGTAAACTTATTCAAAATCCATTAATCCTTTAAAAATTCTAAGCGTTGATCGTAATAAAGAAAACAATCAAAGTTTTTTAACGAACAACAAATTAAGTCAAGTAAAGTTAAGTAAATTACCATGCAATAAATGCCACTCTAAATCTTTCTTGCTTACATTTAAAACTCACGTTTACTGTCCAACAAATGACTCTAGCAAGCGAACATCTTAGAAAGTGTGGAAAAGAGCTTGAAACATTATTTTTTTATAAGCTCTTACTTTTAAAAGAATGTATATTCTTCTCCCGCTTCTTTTGGAAAATCAGCATGTCATTTCAGATGTGTACTTCTAATGTTATCGCAAAAATTTAATATAGAGTCTGTTTTAAATGAAGGAAAAGATTTATAACAATTGTCAAAAACTTAAAATAAAAGTCATATTGTAATTGTTATTTGTTAAAATATAAATATATATAAAAATATGTTTTCTTTGTTAGTATTTCTAATTAATAATACTCTTTAATAGCCAAATTTAAACGCATAACCCGAATGGTTAGTAAGACTCTGTGCTAAAATAAAAGAAATACATTTATTTTTATAATATATATTATTACAGTTTTTCAACTAAAAATCAAATAAATAAAATTGACAGAAGATCTATCACAATAAAAATATTTATTGAAGTGTTGATAGGCAAACCAATACAAAGAGATTACAACAAAGCCAGATCTAACCAAATCATGAACGTGGTAGACAAATATATTTGTTTCCAAAACTTTTCTTTTATGAAAGAAAAAAAGCTTTTTTTTCTTCAGTTCAATGGCTTCTTATGAAACGTGGTAGAAAAACAGATTTTTTTTTTTCTAATAAGCCGGTTGTTTTCTTCAAGTCCTCTCTCCATATAGTTTTATAGGGATGTTCTAGCACAAGGGTTACAGTGCACTTCTCTTTGTGTACCCATGTTATTTAAATTCAGTGCTCAGCTTCCTTTAAAATCAGTCAATTTCAAAAAAGAAGAGAAAAACTAACTTATTAATATTTGTCCAATGTGATGTTGACATAATCGTGAAAACTGCTTAATAATTAACTAATAGTAAAAAAACTCCACACAGACAGTCCAGAAGACATTCACTATTAGGGTAAGAATGAGAAAGGTATAATTTATATAATATGACGAAGTGTACCCACATATTTATGAAAGAAGAGTGGGAAACAATTAATGAAAAACACCTTTGTAAACTAGGACGGGATTCAGATCCTGAACTCCCTTTTACATACAAACCATCCCAGACTAGACTGGTGGTTCTTTCCGCGTGCAGCTAATTTAATTGTTCAGGTGAATTTCAGAAAAATATGACTAAGATTGACAGAGCTACACGAGTACTGTAGTTGACTCTTACTTTAGAGTTATTATTATTATTATTATTATTATTATTAGCACCGCTTCTTACTACCGGTTCGGGTTATACGCACTTACGCTAATGTGTAATGGTAGGGTGATTGTGAGAAGAAATGGAGAACCTACAGTTTAACGTGGAATCCGAACCATGGTGGGGGCCTGGCATTCCCCACACTCACAAGATGTCTTGTCAGAGGTGAAGGAAAGGTTCGGTAATCAGATAAATCTGTGCCGGGACCGAGGATTGAACCCCGGCCGCCAGTACAGAAGTCTGACACCTTACCCCTAGACCGCCAGGTCACTCTTTAGAGTTATTCATCACCTGATTCCATCCTCAACCAGGTGAATTAGCAGGTGTAGATTATTTACCCGTTGTGTCTTTTCCCTAAAATGAATGTGCATTTATTAAAAAATTTAACATCCGAAGACCTTATACTAGATAGTATTTTTTGAAATATCCCTGCGTCTTACTACCTGCACAGGTTACACGCATATATAATAATTATTCTACTGGAGTTGGAATGAGGAATGTGGCATTTTAGAGGTAATGTAACAAAATTTGTGCGTGGAGAGTGGGAAAACATTAAGGAAAAACTACCCTCAGTAGAGCTGACTGGGATTTGAACCCCGATATCCCTGTCTTCAGCAGGCCAGTCCAACACAAGAGTGATACCTTAGATCATTCGACCACTGAAACAGGCTATTAAAATTGTATGTGTCTGATAACATAAATTGTTACAAAATATTTTAGAATAAAAGATAAAAATAAAAGCTCAAGAGTTCTCATATTATTAATAATGTATATATCGGTATCCGATACCTTAGCCCAGTCGGTAGTATGTCTGTCTACTGAGCTAAGGGTTCCAGTCTTGTTTACAAGCATGGGGAAAAAAAAAATTAATATTAATAATTATCACCGCGTCTTACTACCCGTTCGTGTTATACGCTTTAAGTACTAATTACTCTAATGGATTAGGAATTGGGAAGGTTTAATTAAATGAAGTGAACCCGCACTTGCGTGGAGGGAGAGTGGAAAACCATTTAGGAAAAACCACCCTCAGTTCACCCGACCGAGATTCGAACCTCGATCTCCCCGTCCTCGGCAGTCGAACTCAACACGACAAGCGCGTTAGCCAACTACGCCACCGAGGCGGGTAAAAAAATATTGATGAACAATAGGTTTACTCTTTCACAGTGATGAATTAATGGTCGGGGCTGGATGTTGTGGCTGTCATGGTCTTAAGTTAGATTAAAAGTTATATAAAGCTACGACAAGCCTGGCAAGCCGATAGTGAAAAGTATACGACTTTAATAAAAACTCCTCGGTCCCGGCACACATTTATCTGATTACCAAACCCTTCCTTCACCTCTGACAAGACATCTTGTGAATGTGGGGAATGCCAGGCCTCCACCGTGGTTCGGATTCCACGTTAAACTGTAGGTCCTCCATTTCATCTCACAATCACCCTACCATTACACATTAGCGTAAGTGCGTATAACCCGAACGGGTAGTAAGA
>CABEEJ010001081.1:142369-163739 GCA_901482245.1 Timema douglasi | reverse complement strand
CCTGGCATTCCCCACATTCACAAGATGTCTTGTCAGAGGTGAAGGAAGGGTTTGGTAATCAGATAAATCTGTGCCGGGACCGAGGATTGAACCCCGGCCGCCAGCACTGAGGTCTAACACCTTACCCCTAGACCGCCAGGTCACCTGATAACATTAGAATGAACCTGAAAGAGATAAGGTGTAATAAGGGGGAACTAGATAGAACTAGCTCAGGATAAGGGTATATGGCGTACTTTTATAAGTGCAACAATGAACTTAATAGTTCCTAATGCCATAGAGTAAGTAGGTAATTATATCAATGTCATCGCGTCTTTATAACGTAGTTATAACAATAATAATAGCAAGTGATTGATGTAGGCACAGTACCTCTCCTAGACTCCAAAAAGGGTATATTTGCACATTATTTTTAGTGGGTGAGAGTCTCTCTCCATATATCTGGAGCACTAAATCTAGCCTATAAGAATGAGTGGTGTTATCAAGAACACTTTTACTTCTATTGTCATAAAAGAAATGTGCGTTTCTAAATTTATTGATCTAATAACTATGATTTTATTAATATTACTCATATACTAAATATTTGCACAAGTCCCATTTTTTCTAATCACATTGACATTCATGGTTACTTCAATAAATTTCATAATTTTAAATTAAAGTATATTAATAACTTCTCTAAAACCCATTATCGTGGACGTTGTATACACAAATACATTTTTGTAAAGGTTCTGGAATAATATTCCTTCCATAAAAGAAAGACTAAACTTAGAGAGTTACTTTAAATTTATACTTATGTCAACAGTTTTAAATTAACTAATCATTTATACATAACATAATTATTTTATTTATCACTTTACCACTAGTCATCAGAGAAGTTTTTACCACATTTATTTAAGTCGATACTAAATTATAATATAAATACTGTACGTATTTATGGTTTCCTTTTATTCAAATTAATTATAAAACTTCATTGAGTAATCTCATATATTTAAAAAAAACACTTTAATTTCTATGCATCACTCACCAGCAGGTGATCTAACTTGTAAGCTACATCAAAGTGAAACTCTGAAATGTAAGTTGGCCTATGTTACCCTTCAGGGTTAACGAAGTGTGCATATCCTTTAAACCCCTTCTTCTGTATCCCTACACCACTAATGTAAACATGCCGATAGCTATAGTGGGTACAAGATCTGCTGCACAATTTATTTGTAATGTAGTTGGGCTATGCTTGTACTCATTCTCACTGGCCTGTTAAAAGTCCTTGTATATTTTGTTCAGTTTTTATGAAAGAAATATACAAAGTAATATTTTTAGTTTTATTAATATGACTAGATATAACATTAAAATAGTATGAAGCATGTGAAAAAAAAAGTATGCAACTATCTTAAGAATCTTATTCCAAAAATTTCACAAATCTTAATTTCATTTTGAAGAGTGTTAGTATTCTTATCGCCACTAATATTAAACAACCGTTTTCGCTCCCAAAGTTTTACCAGAAGAGGTATAAAAAGTTGAGTAGTATTTTAATATTTTCGAAAACCAAATAAAATTTCCTTTCTAAGAAGTAAATAGAATTAAATTTGAACACATGTCCTTCAAGGTGTTTATTATTATTATTATTATTATTATTATTGGCGCGGCGCCGTTCGGGTTATACGCATTTAAGCTGATGTGTAATGGTAGGGTGATTGTGAGATGAAATAGAGGAACTACATGTTTAACGTGGAATCCGAACCACGGTGGAGGCCTGGCATTCCTCACATTCACAAGTTGTGATTAATACACGTCTTGTTAGAGGTGAGGGGAAGGTTTGGTAATCACTAAATCTGTGCCGGGACCGAGGATTGAAGCCTGGACCCCAGCACGGAAGTCCAACACCTTACCCCTAGACCACCAGGTCACCTGACATTTTGTTTTTACTTTAAGATTTTTGGAGAGCTAGCCACACACATCACCTATTCTTTAGTTGTATATCTTAACTCCTTTCCAAATCTTGTGCCTAATTTGAATCATATAATAATAGCATTAAAACATGAACAGCGAAAATGATTAATACTCTATAGAATATAGCATAAGCCAGGCTTTTTGTTTAATATATTATCAAAAAAACTACTTACAAATTAACATGTAAGCCATAGCTTATAACTGATAGAGAATTTGGGTGTAAGACTGTTTGCAATAGGCAAAATAATAAAGTAGAAAAAGAAAGCTGTAAACAATTTAAATCTGGTGTATCGACTAGATTCAGGGTCGAATATACTTTACCCAAGGACCCAATCCTGGATTTGAAGTCAAACAAAGGGCACCTTCAGACGAGGCCACTTAACAGCGCCAATATTTGTGGCCACCACTAGCGGCGAAACCAACTACTCAAACCGGAGAAATGGCCACTTTTATGTGGCTGTGTGTGAAACCCCCACTTTATCTCCAGTGTTTGCAAAAGAACGTGCTCCTCAGAACCACTGCTAAGTGATGTATGAAGGTGCACTAAGGGTATAAAAGGTTTGTGGTTTGGTACCACTTACCATTCTCTCACGGAAACAAACTGGGTTTGCAAGTTTTGCAAGTGTTTGGCGTTTGTCTGTATCGAAATTTCACACTAGAGCATAGATTCTAATCAATAATATTCAACACAAGCAGAGTTTGGTGCATTCCAGTGTGCTTTACTCTAAGCTGGGATACTTTATTTTCTATGACAGGCTGAATAAATATGATTCAAGGTGGCCATCCTAACAAATAGTTTAGGGGTTCTTTAGTAGCAGCCTTAACAAAGAAAAGTCAACCCATAGGCTGACAAAAATGTGTATATGTTTTTCTATTCCATGTGTCAAACTGAATTTGTACTCGTATACAACCAACAAACTAAATGGTTTGAAACATATTTTGGTTCTACGCGTACCAAAATGTAAACAAATTTGAAAAAAACTAATTATTTATTTTCAAATTTAAGTCAGTATATTAATAATTAAGCTTATAGAATAAAGGGACTAGTAAAATAATTAATAAACTATTTAATTGGAGTTCAATTAAAAAGTGGACTTAAGGCAAGAATTTTTTTTTGAAAAATAAGTAATATTTAAATATTTGGGCAACGCTCAAAAATATGAATATTATATAGGCTAATTGTAAATTTAGTGAGGTATATATTTTTTAGCACCACGTCTTACTAACACTTCGAGCTATACGATTTATGTATTAATCACGCTAATGGGTTATAGATGAATAAGGTTGAATTTAGAGTAAGTGTACCCCCATTTGCGTGGAGAGAGTGAGAAACCATTTAGAAAAATCACCCTCAGTACACTCGACCGGGATCGAACCACGATCTCTCCATCGTCGATTCTAGTGTGAAAATAGTGCCTTAGGCCATGTGGCCACCAAGGCGGTTTAGGTATATATTAACTTGATTAAGCGTGTTAAATATTTTGAGAGGCTAATAATTGTATTATGATTTCCAAACTGATGTAAGAATGTATTTGACGTATAATCACTGTTCTTATAACTCATATTCACCTATCAAAGAATGATATAAACATTTTACAAAGTATCGATGCAAGATTTTGAAATATAAAAAAAAATCTAAACTAATGTTATCCATTATATATATTTTAATTTTCAATTTGTGGCAGGAATAGAAATAAAATTAATATTAAAACAATATTCAAAGCTAAAATCTATTGGGTACTCAAAATGTAATATAAATTCGATGGTGGATTTTATTTCTGCTTCGCTAGTAACATTTTAAGTGACCTTTTAATGTATCTCCAAATATTGTTTTACAAGCTCCCCTTTTACTTCCTATCGACCCCTAGGAGAGAAAACTATTTTGATCGTCAAAAAATCGAGATCGATATTTTGATAAAAGTCGACCCCTGAAAGAGAAAAAGTTGTTTTCGCGATAACATATGTCTGTCTAATTCCCGCCACTATTTCATATACGAAATAACATAGCATTGTAAAATTGTAGTAATTTTAAAATTAAAAAAAAAATCCATAGAAAATAGATTGTTATGCTCTTTAGTGGACAAATATATACCTCTTTTCTTAATATGTTTATTCAACAATATATATTAGAAATCTAAATAAATATATCCATTTTTAAGTAGAGGTGTGAGAAAGTCTGTGTGGTGCACCGTACGATTTATTTGTTTTTGTAGCAGATAGCCCAAAACCATGGCAGCAAATCTGTTTGCACACATGTCGGGGCAATCTGCATTGACCTTCACTTTTGGGGCTAGAAATGAGGAAAGCTGAATTTAAAGGAAATGCGCCCGCATATCAGTAGTTAGTGAAAAACTAATTTTATAAAACAGTTTCAGTAAACCCAGCCGAGATTTGAAAACCAACTTTGCCATTGCTGATAGACCAATCTAGACGAGATTGACGTCTAGCACACGCGTCGAGTGGAGCAAGTCACATGATTGCAAATTGTATCATTTAATCTATATGAAACAGTAGATCAAGGACACATTCGTTTTTGCTTTTATTAAGTTTGGAACTCTAAAGCCAAATTGGTGGCCACAAATCAGATAAATAATAATCTAGAAACCAAAGTAATCTCCATGAGACACTATGATATAATCATCACGTTTTGTTATTATTGTAATGATATTAACTATTGTTCGTTGAGACGGAAAGTTTGAGTATTGTTTCAACCAATGTCCACTCATGACTGAGGGAGACACTGCAAAGAAGAAGTAAGCAACCTTTTTGGGTCACGATCGACTTATACAAATAAAATACGTTAAGTCTAGTGGCAATTTACATTACTTATAGTTGTTGTTTATCTAGCACCGCATCTTATTACCCGTTAGGGCTATAGTTTGTTTATTTATTTAATTGTGTATTTATTATTATTATTATTATTATTATTATTATTATTATTATTATTATTATTATTAGCACCGCGTCTTACTACCCTTTCGGGTTATACGCACTTACGCTAATGTGTAATGTTAGGGTGATTGTGAGATGAAATGAAGGACCTACAGTTTAACGTGGAATCCGAACCACGGTGGAGGCCTGGCATTCCTCACATTCACAAAGTGTCTTGTCAGAGGTGAAGGAAGGGTTTGGTAATCAGATAAATCTTTGCCGGGACCGAGGATGGAACCCCGGCTGCCAGCATAGAAGTCTGACACCTTACCCCTACACCGCCAGGCCACCGTGTATTTATCAACGTGGGTAATGAATAGAAAATGCATTAGAACTCGCCTGGAAGAAGAATAACATTAATTCCCAGGGAATTTGTTTGGAATTGGAAACATTCGGAATTCTAAATAAAAGCAGACATGTTGATGAGTGAATAAAGCCCTATTTTTGAATATTGGTTTATACCTTTAACAACTAACTACCCGCCTTGGTGGCGTACTTAACTTATCTAACGCGCTAGTTTCGTGTTAAATTAGACTGCTGAGGATGGGGTTATCGAGGTTCGAATCTCAGTTGGGTGAACTGGTGGTGATTTTTCCTAAATGGTTTTCCACTCTTCCTCCACGGGATTTTTTTTCTGTGAGCGAGAGCGAAAAAGCCTACTAATTAGGTAAGAAAGGTTATTTTCACATACCTTACAGGATTTTTTTACATGCCACAATCAACATGGGATTGACGGATTAATTTCCCCTCCGAAGGAAGTTGTGCTACGGATTTTTATCGCCAAGAAATATCTGTGGATCCCAGCTCGGTTTGAACCCATGAACATCTGATCTTGAGGCGATCACTTTACTCCAAGACCACTGAGGCCTACATGACCAATCTAAGCTCCCTTAAAACACCATGATGCTGAAAACCTTTGAAGCAGAGCAGTAAATTTTGGGGGAAAAAACTATGTTTAATCCTGCTAACTAAAACGTGATATGAAATTTATTAATAATACTAATAATAATATTAGCACCACGTCTTACTACCCGTTCGGGTTATACGCTTTAAGTACTAATTACGCTAATGGATTAGGAATTGAGAAGGTTGAATTAGAGGAAGTGAACCCGCATTTGCGTGGAGGGAGAGTGGAAAACCATTTATGAAAAACCACCCCCAGTTCACCCGACCGAGATTCGAACCTCGATCTCCCCGTCCTCAGCAGTAGAGCTCAACACGACTAGAGCGTTAGCCAACTACGCCACCGAGGCGGGTATGAAATTTATTAAATGAAGAAAACTAATTAGTTTTAAATAGATCACCAATATTAAAGTGTGTCAAAAAACTAATTATTATATTTTGGGCTAAATTATTAGCAACCTAATTTAACTAAGATAATTAAATGGGATGAAAGAAAAGCAACAGAATCCACCCGTGGAATCAAATTGAACATTCGGCTCTGAGTCAGATTCAGAATTATTTATGAACCAACATGCCAACATCATTGAGCATAATTATTTCAAGAAATATACAGCGCACAACGCAATAAAAGTGGTAATAAACTTGTGTGGTCTTTAAAGTAAAGTAATAGCCATTACTTCAATATTGAGAATGACCTAATTCATTTGTTTTAATTAGACGATGACTTAACGTATATTTACCCCCAGCGTGGTCGAGCTGCTCAATACATTACTCACATTTCACTTAGTCACCGTTTACGAGGAGATAAAATAATTTTAACAATGTGGAGCTCTGTTTTTTATTGCTATTCACGCAGCCCGTGTTTTATAACTGCCAAGTATGATCAAACCACTGAAAGCCAGAACTTTTCACAAAATAAAACTTTAAATAAAATATATTAGTGAAATTTAAGAAATGTATGGATTGTTAATTTTAATAAATCAATATTTTTTTAATGAATGAACCTTTGTTTTAAATGTTTTTATTTTCAGTATTACCATGCATCAATTCATGAAAAACTTATTTTTAAATTTCAAATTTAAATAATATATGCATACTTGTTTAAAAAATAGAATGATACGCCTAATACAAATCGTCACCCGAGAATGCAAGTGTTCTATGTTCAATTTTTCACTTTCGTGTAAAAGATAATTGAAGTTTGACCTTGTGTTTAAAACCAATGTTACTAGAAGACAACTCGAGTTTGTATCTTCTTAAGTAATTATATAGTAATCTCAATTTCACCGCAGGTTAACCATGTGCATTCTAAATAAACATAAACACAAAATATCTCAAATTTTTAACAATTTTGGGGATAGAACACTTGCATTCTCGGGTGACTAAATATATATGTTTTATATATTTAGGCATCATTAATTTACTAATTATTTGACTGACTGACTCAGAAAAAATCTAGGCTAATTACTCCACTTAGCAAGCAGATCTATATTCGGGTAATCTTACAGAGAGAAACAATAAAAGTAATAATTCAGATAAATCCTAGTTTCTTACTTAAAAAAATCATTCAATTTCAATTTGGAGAAGTAATTAATTTTTAAGTATAAACTTGAGATTTCACTAATATAAGGTCTAAGAAAAGTTAAATGAAAGAAATATGATCTAAATTAAAAACTAAAAAAATTAACGGCCTAAACGTCTATAAAATAATGGCCAACAGAAAATATTGTAAATAAATACTGCTGTAATATTTTTTGAAATTTACTTACTGTTTTTACCACTTTGAGATGAAGAGGTTTTTTTCCAAATTTAAAATAGAAAAACCACTAGAAAAATAAAATTACCTAAATTCAGTAAGGAACTAAAGGTACAATCCAAATAAAATTTATAAATCTAAAAAAAAAAAAAAAATTGTAAATCAAAATGGTATAGTATTCTAGTAAATTAAATTCAAAATAAAATGAAGTTTATAAAAAATATAATAGAGTTAAATTTTATTAATACCTATTGCACCCCTTTTATGATAATTTTAATTAGAAAATAAAATAGTACTGCGTACATTTTGATTAATATTTTCTTTGGCGTTTTACAGAAGCTTACAATATCAGACGGAAATGTTATTAGCAATTTTGATCTCCTTAAGTAGAACTTTCGCAAAAGAATCCAAGTCCCCCGAAGTCAGCCAGAGTCAGGCAAGGCCGTTGAAGGCGGGGAAACTGATACCAATCCCCTGAAATAAGCATAATTTTCTATTCTCCTGCTAGCTTAATCTTGAATCACAAGACATGAACCTAATTCTTACTCTTGTCCACAGACAACATCAGTATATTTGCAGCGTTGTCTGAACGAGCCCCACTATTTGAACAGAGTACTTACTGTAACGGATAAGGCATCCCCCAGAGATGAGTTCTTCAATTGCGACAACTACCAATACTTGCAACCAACAAGGGAGGATTGCTGTGAATATATGGGTGGGTATCTACACTAATATTATAAAGAGGAAAGATTTGTTTTTTTGTTTGTAATGGATAAACTCAAAAAACTACTGGACCTATTTAAAAAATTCTTTCACCAATATAAAGCTACATTATCAGCGAGTAACATAGGCTATATTTTATTTGGAATTTTTTTAAATTTAATTTATTCCTCATAAAAATGTCGATAGTCACTCATATTTTATGGTAGAGTCTATGATGATTCTTCAATATGTGTGTTGAAAATAATAATGGGAGGGGGGGGTAGGAAGGGTCTAGTCATCATCTATAGTGTGATCGAACCTTACTTCCTGCCACCACGGTTGACTGGACACATTTACAAAATCTTTCTGGGAGATATTGTGCAGTAGCTATTACAAAATGTGCTACTTATCACGCGTCAGTAAATGTGGGTGCAACAGGAAACTTTTCTTGCAACATGCGGAAATATATTAATCTTAGCTTATCCGAGGCTTCTGTTCGAGAGAGGGGTCCGATTTAATGGCCGGTCCACCAGTCTCTCTTGATTTATACTATTGAAGGAATGGGAAGAGCCTCGTTTACGAGATAACGGTGAATGGCATAGTACAACTTTTGGCCAGGATTTTTTCTGAATATGACGTGGTCCATGAGATTCCTAGGGCATTTGAAATTGTGCGACCAGTGTTTCGTTCTCAGATGAAATGCTTAAATTGAATATGGAGAACGCCACTTTGAACAAATGTTGTAAATTTTATTTGAAAGTTTGCTCATCTAATTTTTGTACTTCGATAACAATAACAAATGTAAAAACTTAAGCTAGCAGGATAACTAATTTGGTTTGTAAGATTACTCATGTAACCCTTGTACGTACATTTATAAGAAACTAGAAATTAAAAAATTTAGCTAGTAGGCGAATAGCAAAGTACTTTTATTCTAGTGTAATGGTATTAGATTCCACACCTTCGATGGTCGCGCCTGACTCAAGATGACTTTGGAGGACATGGGTTCCTGTTCAAAAGTTGTTTTACTTAAGTCCCTCCAAATGCTCCATAAATGTTGCCTAATCTTTTGAATCATCCTGTATGTACATGATTTACCATATTCTGTGGGATCCTATTTAGGAGTGGACTCGGACACCAAAACTGCGAAAAAGACCAAATATCCTATTTGAACATTTTTTCCAAGCTATGGATATTTTTTCTTTCTATAAATGTGTACCTGCTTACATTTACAGGAAGTTCTCTAAATGGCCACCTTGCACCTTAAATTGCAAGTCTGCAACTGTCATATAATATAGTTTCTTGTCCACTCAAAAATTCAAGACATATTTTGGGCTTGTTAGCAACCTTGCTTAAAACGTTGGTTGAGTATTTCAACACTGCCAATGTGTGTTGGCTAAATAACCACTTTTAGATATCCCTATGAATAAAAGTCTAGGGGATTTGTATCTGGCGAGTAATTAGGTTAAGCAATAGGCCCGGCACGACCAAATTTAGCATTTATTTACGTATAATATGATTTTGGTAAGAAGAACAGTATCTGATAGTTACTAAACGAATTTTAGTATATTCATTCTTCAAGTCATGTTATCTGCAGCTGTCACTTTTAATATATACTCTCAATGTCTACTAAACAACACTAATAATATAGTAAACTGTTATGAATGTTGGCTGCAAAGAAATAAGTTTGAATTTTCTCTACTCTTTTTTCAACCGAAATCAGGTCATGCTTTTGGAAACCTTAGGGTATCCAGCCTACTTTTAGATATATATATGTATTTACGTATGTATGTACGTGTTTTATGGCTTCAAATTTACATGTATAAGTTTGAAGCCATAAAACACGTGA
Source organism: Timema douglasi (assembly GCA_901482245.1). Classification (NCBI taxonomy): domain Eukaryota; kingdom Metazoa; phylum Arthropoda; class Insecta; order Phasmatodea; family Timematidae; genus Timema; species Timema douglasi. The sequence continues at coordinate 153,666 of CABEEJ010001081.1, read as the reverse complement.
CTATTGGTGTTGATTGCTCCAAAAGAAACCTATAGAAAGTGAAAACCTCGTATATGTACTGTAAATAGAAGAACTTTAGAATGTGTCTTCGGGTGGTTTTTTGACTTTTACATACTGCGAGCCTTATATTTTATACTGCGTTACCACTGACGTGGGTATTTCTAAAATATATGAAAATAGCAAGCTGAAACATAGGTTTGCATATTTTTGGAAATCTTAGTGTATGTTCTCCTCTACCATATTTTATTTTGATTTAAAATATGTTGCGAACTTAACACCTTAAGCCACATGACTACTGATGTGGGTTAACTTCAAAACAAAACAAAACAAAAACATGGAGAGTCTCTACTTTGTATTTGAACTTAGTAAACAATTCAGGATGTAAAATTTTGATACCATGGACCTTTTGACCAATGATACAGGTAGGTCTACCTTTAAAACACATAAATCAATATAGTACAAACCATGCATAGGCCTACGTAAAATTAGTACGAAAAATATATTTGGTGGGTGAACCTTATCCATCTTTAAAAACTAAATCAAATACATTGCCTTTCGCATTAAACATCGTGATCATCAATTTGGGTAACTTACCAAGTAACATAGAAGTGGAAATTTGGCATGAACCTGCGTAGTTCGGCTAACATTAGTTTGCGTTTATGAAAATTTCGATACTGTAATCCTGATTGTACTTTGAGCATGTATTTTTAATTTTGTAGCTTCTGTAAGTCTGACGCCTTTAACTGCGTGACAACCAGTGTGGGTAGATAAGAAAAACAAATCTAGAGATCTGGAACTTCACATAGGTACTAAAAAAATTGTAAGGGTGAAGATATATTCACTTTTACAAATAATACAAAACTAAAGACTAAAATCAAACAATATGTATACTGTGTGGTAATTAAGTGTTGTTCGACACCTTAGCTCATCTCGGTAGCTAGCGTGTCTGTCTACCGATGTAAGAATCATGAGTTAGATTACTGGCATGGCTGAAAAATGTTTCATTAGTGAAATGTGGGTTTCCCCTTTCACAGTGTTGAATTAGCAGCTGGGGCTGGATGGTGTGCCTGTTCTAAATTTAAGTTGGGTTTTGAGTTATGAACTGATATAATCTGTCGGTTCAACAAGTGCACGTTAGATATTGCAAATGATGAAAATGAAAAAACTTGTCTATTGTAATTTAGTGAACACCCTAGTTTTTACGACCAGAGCTAAACTGCTTAAATTATCTTCGAACAAAATTTATTAGCAGGGCATATAGTTAATTTTATCAAAAATCAAATTACAATTAACTTAGGCTAAAATTTAGATTAGCAGATACTTGGCGTAAGGTTGACCTCCAGTCAAAGTAAGCCAAATGACTCTAAGCTTAATGACATATACCCAGCAGGACATATTTACCCAGTAACAATATATTTTCGGCCTCTTCGAGGTGTCTTAAGAGATTTAAATTGTAGAGAGCTCAGTTTTTTTTAACAACAACCTAATTAGGAAATACTTAAAACCCATTTTATAAATTTCTTTTAAACTATTTTACCAATTAAATTTGATAAAATAGTAAATTTAATCATACATTTAATTTTCAGCAAACTAACCTCAATATAAGGTGAAATTCTCAAGTATGCGGGCTTAAAAACTATCCACTTAATTATTTTTTAAAGAATCAACAATTAAAAATATGATTTGCTTGAAAGCATTTAAGTAGTTCTACTTTCAAAAAGTATTTAACAATTGTTGGCTTTGTTTTTGAATAGATATGTATCATATAGATAATTTAATTTTCTGTCCATCAGACTAGCAGTGAAGTTTTGTGTGGGTTTGTGGACTATGGCTGGGGAACTGATATAAATGATAGGAAGTCCACATCAAGTTTTGTTTTTGAAATTTTTGGGTGTATTGTTACTTGGTAGTCAAAGAAACAACAAACTGTAAGTCTGTCATCTACTGAAGCAGAGTGTATTGCATTAAGTTCAAGTGTGGTCGAGACCTGTTGGTTGAAAAAATAATTGATGTTTTAAGTTTTTTAATGTTAATCTAGTTGCTATCTATGTAGACAACCAAGTAGCAATTAACCTAGGATACAACCCTGAAAACAACAAGCGAATTAAACATGTAGATATAAAGTTCAATTTTACTAAGCAAAAGACAGAAGAAGGTGTAATAACTTTAAAATATATAGTCTGAAGACCAAATGGCTGATATTTTTACCAAACCATTGGCAAAAAGAAAGATTGTTACATTTTAGAAACATATTGTATGTTATGTAAGAGATTAAGGGAGCACTGATATTCAATATCAAATAGTAACTTTTTGAGGGGGCGTGTGAAAATGGCAACATATTTATATTTGAACTCTAGTGGCAATACTGTAATGTATCAATCACTTCCGGTCAGTAATCGTTCATGTAAGCACGTGGTTGTCTTGTTAGCAATATATTATCCTAATTAAAATATACAAGCACTATTTAAATCAACTACTATAATTATTTAATTAATCCCACGAACCTCTCTAATAATAACTGTAGCAAAAAGAAGTGGCTCTTTTTTTAAATCAGGTTGTGAAGTTAGTCAAACTTTGAGAGGTTGTACATTCCCTCATACAAAAGAAAGCAGGTCAAGCCCGTCTCTGTACTAATATTCGTTTGTTGATAAGGTTTTGCCTGAAAGTGAAGGCAAAGCTAGTTTTCGAGGGCAGTCCTAAACCCACTCGGTGTTATCACTTCCGGTGCTGTTCCAGAGCCTTCATTGATAAGCTGGTTCTAAGGAGGGAAAATAGTGAAATTGGTGCTATTTTTGGGTTAGTGATTAGAAGGCCGTGACAATTTGTTTGAAAGTTAACACATACATACATATATACATACATATATACATACATATATACATACATATATACATACATATATACATACATACATACATACATATATACATACACATACATACATACATACGTACATACATACATACATACATACATACATACATTACATACATACATACATACATACATACATACAGACACACATACATACATACATACATACATACATACATACATACATACATACATAATCACAATGATATTTTATAGGTTAGGCAAAATCTGCGCATACAGCACACACACAAAAACTTATTACTTAACCCATCCCAACTAACTTTTTCTACACTTCCCTACCGTTGAATACTCCCTTCACTTTAACAACATCCATACTATGAGTCCCACATGCTCTTTTATTCTTAAGACTCTTAATGTTTCTCTTTTTCACACATTTTTATAGAACATTTAACCACGCCTTACATGACCTACCCCTTCCTTTTGCTCCATACACTATTCCATCATATACGAGTATTTGTTTCATCATTCGGTCCACACTCATACTCTCAACATGTCCAAACAAACGTAAGACACATCTTTCATGTTGACCTATTGGATTCCCCATCAAATCTCACGCCTTCCACACCCACTCATTACTGACTCTGTCCATACAAGTTTTTCCACATATATTTCTAAGTCACATTCTAACTGAATTCACCTTGCTATTGTATTTCAATCTCCAAACCCTTCCTTCACCTCTGAGAACACGTGTGTTAATCACAACTTGTGAATGTGTGGAATGCCAGGCCTCCACCGTTGTTCGGATGTCACGTTAAACTGTATGTCCTCTATTTCATCTCACATTCACCCTACCATTACACATTAGCCTAAGTGCGTATAACCCGAACAGGTAGTAAGACGCGGTGCTAATAATAATAATATTCAACCCTACAAACTCACATTTCACATCCATACAATAATGTTGGCGTTAAAACACTTACTGCCATGTTTGCCTCTTTCAACTATTCTTTGCAATAGTCCGCATACATTAAACTACTCTCTGATATGCCTTCAACCGTATGTAAATTTCACAATATATCCATTATTTTTTTCAAAACATTCTGCTCATATGCACCAAATCATTCACGTGTTCTAAAAGTTTTTCATTTATACTAATTGACTATCATTTACTAATCCAACCCTATTAAAAACAATCACCATAATTTTGGATACATTTATATGAAGATCCATCCTGTCTGTCGCCACATTCAAAGGATTCAATGCATTCGGCAAGTCACTTTCATTCTCAGCTATTAATATGGCATCGTTTGTACACAACAGCACTCACATTTGCATTTCTCATTTGAACACCAACTGCTTCTTCACAAGAATCCCTTAATACACTTACCCATCTATACATTATTCAATCATGGAGAGATAACACAACCTTTTCTAGCACCTTGTTCAATGTCAAACCATTCGTTCAAAGCTATATCCACACCAACGCACGATTTACTTCCATTATTAACCGCCATAACTGCATTTACTAACCATCTATCTACATCATACTCTAAGAACATTCCAGAGCACACTCACACTTTCTCCAACTCAACAAAGACACTATACATTTTCTTCTGTATTACATATATATCCCAATAACTTGTTTATGTGTAAATATCTGGCCCATATAAGTTTTACTTGGCATAAAGCCACATTGCACACTCCAAATATTTTCTGTGGTTTTTTCACGCATCCTCCCAATTAATACCCTCCAAAAAACTTTGTCTAGACGACTCAACAAACTAATTGTCCTATAATTCTTACATTCACTCTTACGTCCTTTGATTTTGTACAAAGGAACAGTGACAGCATTCTTCCAGTAATTTGGAAAATTTGAATTTTCAGCACACACAATGAATAAATTACACAATCTGGCAGTTGTACCATGCCCCCACACCTAAGCATTTCAAATTCATCCCATCTTCTCCCGCAGCCTTGCCATTCTTTAACACTTTAATAGATTTTAACACCTCATCCTCGTTAATTCTTTCACTCAACATAACATTTTTCCTATTTTATTCTACTTTATCTTCGTTTTCACCATACACTTGCTCAACATACTTTCTCCATCGCTCTCTTATACGTTATTCATTCCAGATCATCTCACCAAGTTTATTTTTAATGCCATAGGTATCTCCTTGCACTCCTTGTTTTGTTTTCTTAACCACTTCCAGAACAGCTTCCTATTTCTTTCAAAATCATTATTGATTCTTTCTCCTTCTTTAAATCTCATTTTCTCCTTACTATCCTTTACTAATTTCTTTGATTTCATCTGTTTCACTCTTCACAGCAATTCTTCGTTTGTATGCTTCTTTCTTTTCTCTCACAGCTTATTGCACCTGTTCATTGCACCATGCATCTCATTTAAAGTTTCCCACCCCCGTAGCTTCACGCACACCTTTAGAGCACTCAACTACGACCTAAGCACTTTATATATGATTGAATTTATTTTGACATTCCATCCATGCTCTTATAAAGTGAATTATTTGACCAGCAATCCTTTCTATTGTGCACTTATTTCTTCAAAATGTCTACTTTCACCAGTGGCGTATTCTGAGAAAAATTAATAGGTATGCTGTACTCTAAAATTTGCAGGGGGGATTTGGGGGCCGAGGACCCTCAACCACCGTTGTCCAAGAACGTCAAGAGATTATTTCAAAGAATATATTTGAAGGTGTGTCCCTGTAAAACAGTGGTTCTCGAACATTTATTATTTCCCCTTAACAGTATTCTATCTTAGGACATTTTGAGCCCCCACCCCCATCTCCCATATTCTCTCTTCTTTTATTTATTCATAACGATGATTACCATTCACTCAGCATGTAATAAAAGTAGCTCCATGGTGTCAGGCTATACCTACCGAGTGGCTACCAAACTGTTCGGTGAATTAGTGCCAACTCTTGCGGATAGAGGGTGTCATGTGGTCAGCACAACGATGACTCCAAGCATTAAGCTCGGCTTTCCATACCGGAGCCACTACTACTTTATTTGAGTAGCTCCTTATTTATCCACCCCAGGCTGAATCTAAGCCGTTCCAGACCCACTGCTTCCCAGATAATCTGGACGCGCTGGGAATCAAACTTGGTACCTCTGGGCCAGTAGCCAGAACCTATGACCACTAGACCACTAGGTACATTTCTGAATGCATAAGAACGACAGCCTATTCAATTAGCCTAGTATAAATAAAAGCACACAGCAATACTCAATGCAAACAATCATAATAAGAGTAAAATGAAGGGATACATCGATCAAGCGTCCATCAGATCTTGGTGAGAAGGAATCAAGTGGATTGTCAAACTCACGTTGCAATTAAAACTATTTCTTAGAGCCAACTTATCTCTCACAATGCTGCATGAAAACAATGAACCTCCCAACTTGAGAATCTAAACTCCAGAAGCTATTTAGATGCGTAAACTCTGTCTAACATAGGGGAGTTTATTTCGGACTATTAATACTCTATCGCTACGTCATTGGTTTATTGCTAAGATATTTACACATATCTTTTGCTGTAAGCAGTGGTGCACCCAAGGGGGAGAGGGGCAAACAGGGTATTTACCCCACCTTCCCCAAAACCACAAATAATTTTAATATAAATTTAAATAATATGAAGTATAACTATAATATTTAGCATTGAAGATTTATGAATGTATAAGCTACATTTTAAGACCAGCCTTCTGACTTAAGCCTAATATTCAAAATGTTTACCATTATACACAAAATTAACAATTGAAAAAACACACACACATACTAGTTACGATATCATTTGAATTATTTAAATCTCTTAAATACTATAAAACTACTCCAAATGATTTATAAAAGCATTTAATATTCATAAACATTCTCGGCCTTCAGCGCTTAGGAGGCTGTGCAACCCCAAACCCACTCTCACCATCAAAATGTCATTCTTACTACAGCCTTGATTGAATGCCTCCCCCAAAGTAAATGACTGGGTGCGCCACTGATTAAATAAATTATAAGAAAATATATTTTATTTTACCTTTTCCTTCTAAATCATCTTGAAATGGTGAACTCACACTCCTGACTTTTGGGATTCTTTGATGTATAATTATATAAAATCACAATGACTAATAAGTCGTTGATGTAAAACAAAAACTAAAAGAACACTATTAAAACTCCATGATCCTTTATACTAAAGAAAAACAAGATTTACCGTCAACTACGGTTAAAGTAGCTTTGTCAACCCCCCCCCCCTCTCAGTAGTCCCCCCCGACCTTCCCCACTCTATTAGTGCTGAAATGCCTAAATTTGAAAGATTTGTTAAATATGTTTGCCAAATACATGATAATACATGTGACTAGAATACCTAAACATAAATCAATGTATTTAATTAGTGTATAATTTAAAGCTTGTTACGTATACTAACTATTATTTTACAATTAATTATATATATATATTTTATGTAATTTTACTTAAACTATACTAAATTAGCTTAATAAATAAACATTGTGATCTTGAATCTTTTTTCAATAGTTGGCACAATGCTTAGCTTGCTTCACATGAACAGTATGACCTGGGGTGTAAAAGCCCAAACTCATTGGCCAATTACTTGTGGGTGAGCGGAAAGGAATGATTTGTGTTGCAACCCCCTAGACATTGGGCAAGGTTATTATAGCCTCCCTAGCAAGCCCTGTGTTTCATATTGTGCTAAGTAGAACCTTTTGGAAGAAGAATTACTTAAAACTTACGAATGCCTATTTTATACGTACCCATAGAAGTATAGATGACACAACTCATACCTTTTCACAAAAAGCTTAGTTGTTGAACTTAGGATTAAGCTTATTCCTTTAATTTCCCATACCCATTCATCCACACCTGACCACATTGCCAGGCTACGATCCCTCGTCATCAAAACATCTTTCCATTTTTGGATGGTTTAGCAAACATACAAAATATCGTTTCTTCATCCAATAATTTCCTATAACGGTTTATTCTTTTTACTACACACTCCTATCGCACTCTACTTTCTAATACTCCATGTTATCGCAAGCTTTTCAACCGACGGGCCCTTCAGTTTTAACTTCCGTGCCCATCATAGCTCCGGTTACCCGAGGCTAATATTGCAGTTTCTTTAGTATTAGAGTAGACCAAGTTACTGGCCTTGATAGTACCCGCACCAATGTCAATATTCTCCGCTTACGGTAAGTATGCTTTACGGATCGGTGTTGGCACATTTTAGCCACTATATCACAAGTTACAAGTACAGTGAAACCTGGATAAATTGAACTTGAAGGAACCAGGAAAAAATTCGAACTATTCAAAAATTCGATGTACATAAGTTTATTAAAGGAATTGAAAAGAAACACTTTTAAGTTTGCTCAAAAACTTTATTTAACATATTTGGACATAATATGTTCACAATTTCTTTAAAAAGTCAGCGATTTTAATCTGTTTTTCCTGATTAAGTCTCTCAGTCATAGTGTATGATTCTAACTCATTTATTGACTGTAAAAGTGAATCACTTACATTGTAGTGACTTTCAATAAAAGTCTGAGTTCTTTGATATGGTCCATGGCTTCTGCCATACTCGGGATAGGCCTTTCCTGAACTATTAAAGAATTGTCCTCTTCATCACCAGATGATCCATCCTCATCCTGGATGTTATTGTTGAGAACTTCGGTGACGAAAATTCACCACACACTTCCAGATCTTCATCCACGCTGATGAAGTCCACATAGGAGATAGCAGGATCAAGAGTAACTTCCTCCCAGTTGTCAATAGCTGGCGCAGTTTCAGTCACAGTTTATACATCATTTTCTTTCTTGATAACGCCAGATTTTTTAAAAACAGTTCTTATTGGTCTCAACTTTCACTTGGTCCCACGCTTGCTTACACATTATTGAGGCTTGAAGAACATCAAGCGAAATTTTCAGACAAATCTCCAGCAAGAAGTTTTTCAACCAACAATCGTCTGTAGAAATGTTTTTAGTTCTTAAATATTTCTTGGTCTATAGGTTGAATAACCGATATCATATTTGGCGGGAAAAAAATAACCATAGATTTTGCAAAAGGGGAACTCTGTTATGAGCAGTGCAAGTGTCCATGAATAAAAGGATTGTCCAATTTTGTTTGGCAAACTACCTGTAGAATTTGAAAGGACATTTTTCAAACAGATCACCTGTCATCCATGCTTTTCTATTTGATTCGTATTCCACTGACCCCGATTTTACCTTTTTGAAGAATCGTGGGTTGGCCAATTTTCCAAACATTAACAATGGCAGCTTTTCAGAATCATCCATATTTGCTCCAACTAATAGTGTTGTTCGGTCTTTACTAAGCTTTCCCCCACTGCACCATTCACCTTTAAATGCAAGAGTTTGTCAGGAGTACACTTGTAAAAAAATTCCGTCTCCTTGACGTTAAAAATGTTTTTAAATTCTTTCTTTCAAGTATTCCTTCCAATTATCAGCTGACCTTACATCAACAGCACCACTTTCACCACGTAGAGAGCTTTAAAGGAAATTCCGTTTCGTTGATTGAATCCATTTAGCCACCCTGCACTCGCTTTGAAGTCTGTTATTCATAATTCAGATGCGAAATGATCAGCCTTTGCTTTAAGAAGAGGGCCACTCACTTGGACTTACTTGTAACGTGCCTGTTTGAACCACTTCAGTACACAGTTATCCACATATAGGTTTTCTGGTCCTCCTAATCTTTTCCTATCTTGTCCACTCTCATTTTCACTTATCAAAAATTTTTGTTTGTTTTTCAAAAATGGTGAAAGTGTTTTAGGGGGAATACCAAAGGCCTTTGCAATTTCTGATTTATTTTTAATACCCTTTTACGCTTCCTTTAACACCGTTAATTTTTTGGCCAATGTTAACTATTTATAGGACTGTAGCTTGGACAGTATTATCATGATACACACAATCACAAACATTACTGTACAGTATATACTAAAAAAAACTAAAACTAAACAACAAAACAAAATAAACTCGCATGTCACAAGAATATCGCTACGACCGAATCACTAAGAACAACGCACGTAGCCGCTCGAGAGGTTTGACCTTGCCTAAAGGAGTACAGAACTGTACGTGTAAACAAAGACGTATGCGTGAGTGGGGGAGGGTCGTGAAGAAGCGTACCAACCGCATTCCATCGTCACCTCCCATGTTTTCAATAATAGAACAACACGGCACCGAAACTAGACGTAGGAAAACAATACTGCGCAGTACATTACAGCTTACGAAAATTTTAAATTAACCAAATCAAAATTTAAATATCCATGATTTTTTAACATTGTTTTAATATAAATTTCACGGTATTGGGCGAAAAATTCGAATTAAAGATGATTTCGAATTACGGAAGTTCAAATTAGTCAGGTTCCAATGTAGAACCGTTATGAGATCCTATGAGCCTTGCTTCATTTTAAAACAAATGTTGACTATGAAAATCTCTATATTCTGGCCATATTTTAGTTCTTTGGATGAAGTATTTTTAAAATATTCCCTGTATAAAGACTTGCTCACTGTTTGATGCACCGACTATCTACCAAATGAACTTCCCACGATATTTTCCACTGTAAAGTCATTATTTATTTCTGTATGGCTTCTGTCAATGAGAAGAGCACAAATTACTGATATAACAATCCACTAGATTATCTAAATCTACTATCAGATCAAACAAAATGGTCAATAGTAACAACAAAATTAAAATAAACTCTCAAACAAGGGTTTAAGATATTTTTTTTTTCAATTAGGTCATTCAAAATTTTCTCTTGTGGGGCATTTTGATGGATTATTTTTTTCATTCGTTTTATCATATTATTCGTATTCCCAGGTTTGTTAATTTTATCACTAGCTTAGTTTTGACGTTTAATTATTCAAATTGATATAAACACCAGGAAACTAATTGATCATATTCAATGTTATATGTGATTGAATATACGAGTCTTCATGAAAGAGTGACAAGGAAGGCCAACTACACATTGGGAGTTTTTGGTTCAATACATATGTCGCATTCAATTATTTAGTAGGCAATTTGGTGTATGGTTTTATTTAATGAGAAATATGTTATAGCCCCTAGATTAAGGTAAGGTGTTCTAGGGACTGGTGTGTGACCACAGTTTAACCAGCCTTTAAGTATAGTACTGTGTTCAGAAAGTTCATTCATCATCATTATTTAAATCTACATATACATATTCAATCACAAAAAAAAAAATTCTTTGGAGAGAGTTATTCAAATAATATTCCTGCTTAATTCTATCAACTATTCCCCTTCTTAATTATATGCCATCTTTTTAACTTAGGAAACGTATGATCAAATTTTCAGACTCATCAAAGAGTTTGATTACTGGAACGATCGAGTGCACGGATGTTGTGTCTGACTCTGGAACAGAATACCAGGGCTCACCGCAATAGTGAGCTTTTTTCCTTGTTGGGTTAAGGAGAGGGAGGGGGGGGGGG
>CABEEJ010001081.1:99193-142269 GCA_901482245.1 Timema douglasi | reverse complement strand
AGGAGAGGGAGGGGGGGGGGCTAGGGGCCAAAAACTTAACGTTTAGTTTGTCTAGCTTTATTGTATGGTGACAGAGAGGTTTGGGTTCAAGTACTGGTCTTGTGTACTAAGGTTTTTTTTCCTTAATGATTTATCGCTCATTCTTCACACACATGTAGGAAGTTTCCTCTATTCTACATTTTTATATCCACCCACATAATGTAATTTTTGGTGTTTACCGCTTCTTGCTACCTCTTCAGGCTATCCACAAATATAGGCTAAACTGATGGGGTATTGATGATGAAGGTATATTTTAAAGAAGATGTACCCGCATTTGCTTTAAGTGATATTGGGAAATTACTTAGTAATATTACCCTCATTAGACCCAACCGTGAGGAAAACCCTCATCTCCCCATCTACGTCAATCTAGTCTAATGTGAGAGTTGCGCGTTAGATCATGTGACCGCTGATGTGGGGTGAAACTAAAAGTTGGGATAATCCAGAATTATAGTCGGATGCGGTAAAGATTAAAACTAGAGCTTTTGTTTATCGCTCTAGGCAAATTCTGGCAAAGTTCTTTCATACTTTATTTCCAAGATTTTTTTTTTTCTTTCTGTTTTTAGCACAGTGTATTACTACTACTTGTTCGGGTTGTGCATATATGTACTAATTACACTAATGAGCTAGAGATAAGAAAGGTTGAATTTAGATAAGGTGTAGCCGTATTTGCATAGAGGGAAATAGGAAAACAGTTTTGGAAAAAAAACTCTCTCAGTACACCTGACCAGGATTTGAACCACGATCTCCCTGTCATCGGCAGTCTAGTTTAACACAATTGTGACGCCTTAGACAATGGGTCCAACCCACTGAAGAAGATCTTTTATTGTTGTAAATAACTTTGTTATATTATATCATTTCAATATTAATTAGTTTACATCAAACAGCAATGGTGACAGGGAGATTGGGGCTCAAATCTAATTAGGTTGTTCTAAGAGTGGTTTTTCCTAACTGGTTTCCGAATCTCCCTACACGAAAATTCTGATCCATTTTCTCTAAAAGTCTACCTTCCTCATCCTTATTTCATTGTCATAATTAGTGTAAACATATAAACCGATCGGGTACTAAGACGCGGTGAAAATAGGCTTTTACTTTAGTTAAAAACACCTCAATTCGAGAATTATATTATTTATAAACTCCTCAGTTCATAGAATATATTGGTTACAACTCCTCAATTTTGGAACATCTTGATTAGTTAAGGAAATGTATTAGTTAGAGTGTCCTAAGTTAAAGGAATATATATTGGTCATAAACTCCTTGTTGTAGTGAATATATTGATTAAAAACTCTTCAGTTCAAGGCATGTATTCGTTAGAAAGTCCTTCTTTCAAAGGATATTAATTTAGAATATCCTTTGTAAAGTGAAAATATTGGTCAAATAATCCTCAGCTTGGTTTGCTAAATTTCCTAAGTGCTTCGTAAAAATGTAATGGGTCAAGTTTAAATTATTGTAAAAGTAAAAGTACTTTACAATCAACTTAGGCCAGCTTCATTCTGACCGATAGCACTAAAGCTAGATATAATATTTTTGTTCGAAGGTTCTGTGCTCTTGTATTCCATGTTTAGTTTGACATGTTTGCCAAACATAATTTTTTACAAATCTCTTTATATCCTTTTCATCCATTCTATAAACGGATTTTATCCCTTTAATTTACCAATTAATTAAATGGAATTATACCACATTATACAGTGATAATATTTCTACCTTAGCTTTAATTTAACCTGGTACTGTTTGGTCAGTAGGTAGACGCACCATCAAACAAATTAAGATGCCGGACTAAGTAGCACCAAGTTCAAGTGCCAGATGCTAACAATGTATTATTTTGTTTGGATATTGTTCTGAGATAACAAGGTTCGTTCTTCGCCCATCATTACTTATTACTAAATGCGTGAGTATTTATGGACGTGTAAGAGCATCTCATACCATCCCCATTATTTCTTTTATATTCCATGTTATTGTATGTACTAATGCATTGTATAGTGAGTCGAGGTTGGCCCTGATACGGAATACTCTGAGTATCTCAGTGGTAGAGCATTCAGGTGAAATTAAAAAGCTTCCGATTCAATTTTCGTGTGTAATTTTTCAACTATTGAAATATTATAATCTCTCAGATTAAGTTGGGGATGTAATAAACGTAATAAATGGCCGGAGTTTTTGGAGTTTTAATAGAAAAACGTTTTTGGCCAAAATATATAAAATATTGCTTCAGTATAAACATAGAATTTAATTTTCTTCACATGGTGATATCAAAAATGGTTGAATATCTGTTTTGAGCACATCGGCACTAAATGAAAACCATTTGACAAAAATTTGTCATCAAGTGCCAGGAAACTCTTGACAGATATTCAAGAACGTTTGAAGTCAGCGTATGAAGAAAATTAAACTCTTTGTTTGTACTGAAGCAATATTTGATTTATTTTTAAAAAAATGCTATAAATGCTTTTTTTTTTAAACTGACCTTTTCTCGCGTCCCTTACATCCTGACCTAAGGAATTTGTTCTTATTTCAGCTTGGGTTTATTAAATATTTATTTGAACACATTTAACACACCTTATATTAAATTGTTTATTTTTATTGTGTTTAAAAATGATTGTATACCTATGTGAATAGCTTTACATCAAAACTTTTATTTAAAATTTATTTTATGCACACCCATGACGAATTCTTATAACGATTTGTGAGGTCTTATGGTAGAAATAAAATATTCTGATGATCGTAAAGTGTACAGATGTTTTCAAACTGAAATACGAGAAAATTGAATATACTTTCAAACCCCGTATTATTATTGACGCAACGTAGTTAAAGTTAATCAATATATTTAAATATCAGTAAAAAAAAGTTTTGAATTATCGAAATTTTACCAAACAAATAAAAAGTTATTAAGAAAACGTTTTTGTAAAATATATAATAACCTTTTAACTAAATACCTATTTATATTAGCGCTGTGTTTATTTCCTCCATTAAACGAAGTTCATTCTTTGAAAGACTCAACCTTACCATAATCAGAAATATGTATAATATATGCATGAAACAAGCCTCGCTGGGTAAGAACTGCAGTAAAATATGTCCTACAACAGTCACGCAACTTTTATATCACAAGCTTATCTTCCCTCACATCATTGATTTAATAAAAGGGAACAAAACCCTTTATGGAACCCACATAAAAAAATGGTATATTTTTCATATTTTAAATGTATGTTAGATAAGATAGTGTATTGTTTGTATCAATAGTTGTGTAAAAACTTATCCTCTTCAGTTTAAGCCATCGATTTTCAGTCCTATACATTCTGAAGGGAACTAATTTAGTAGAATCGTGCACAAGTGCAAACATAATTAGTGATTTCAGTAGAACATTAAAATATTATAAACAACAAAGGAATAAAGTGCATAAAATAACTCACGTGATAAACCTTTTTTTCAAATAAAACTAAGTTCTATTAAAACTAAATTATCTTGACATAACACGGTCCGTTCAAATCTTAATATCACTTCAAATCCCATAGCTAAAGTCTTAATACTATTTCCCCCACTAATGCTTACGTGTTAGCGAATCAGTAGGATTTTTTTGAGGCACTTAGAACTTCTTGTGATGAACGTTTTACTAAAATGACAAAAACAAGTACTGTACCTTTAATAGGCTGAAAGAAACAGCTGAATTGTACTAGCCGTGAAGTGCGACAGTTCCTGCCCATCCGTTATCGAGCTGCGCTCAATGACGTCATGGTATCACTCCTCGTGGCAGAATACTGGTGGAAACCGAGGAAATACCCCGCGCAGGCGTCCTTGGAGCACACTGTGACGTACACCTAGCGTAAGGCACCAACTATCGATCTTTTGGACGGGGTACTTCTGTGCATTATGTCATTGGTGCTAGCAACTACAATGTTCTACACTGTCATTTGTTTCACGCTCTAGATCTTTTAAAACTTCGCTATATTCTAATTAAACAAGCACATGTTTGAGAAGCGCTCCCATTTGCGGAATCTAATCCTATTCCATTTTGTGTGAAACGTCATGGGGCTTTTTAAATGTTGACTGGCATATTTAAAAATCAACGAAACCCGTAATTTTGGAGGAGTAAAGCTA
The DNA here is from genome assembly GCA_901482245.1 of Timema douglasi. Classification (NCBI taxonomy): domain Eukaryota; kingdom Metazoa; phylum Arthropoda; class Insecta; order Phasmatodea; family Timematidae; genus Timema; species Timema douglasi. The sequence goes on along the minus strand of CABEEJ010001081.1, from coordinate 138,147 downwards.
AAAATTGGCTCAGAGGAAGCCACATAATGGTCAACATGCAGAGCCCATATAATCAGAGGCTGTTGCGTATTTCTGAAAAAATTAAATTCATGTTATTTAGATAGGTAAACTGTATTCATTTTCAGGCAGGATTATTTACACCTGAAATCAGCAGGTGTGCGTTTGTTATTTGGACTCTGGTATGAAAATCTGAGGTGATCATCACGCTCGTTGAATTCGCATTGCACTTGGTTACCATTTACCAGGAGGTCTTAGTTCGAATCTCAGCCGGATGCATTGAGAATGGTTTCCCATGTGATATTTCCATCCCATCTCCTCGTTACTGCGATTCAGCTACACTCTTCATCCTTGTCCCTTAGAATACATTCTTGATTCTATTTCCTTGGAAAATCAAACTTAAAAAAAAACTCTTTCCGGTGTTTTATGTGAGTATTGGCATTACCAAAGGTGTAACTATGAGTTTACCAATATTTTAATACAAATTCGTAAAGTTCTATTTTAATTTCTTGTATTTTTAGAATCGTGAACCATTTTAAAAATCAATATTTTTAAAATGATATAACCTTTTCATATTATTAATTTGAACACAAATTGTTGCATACCGGTGACAACCTCGGCTTATTAATTTAAATAGCCGACTCCGTGGTAAAGGGGTCAGCGTGCCTGGCTACCAGCTTAGGTGTCCCGGGTTCGATTCCTGGTTGATACCATGGGTATTTTTCCCTAAAGGAGAACTATCCTAACGGTCACCAGGTATGGTTAATTAAGCTTAAGTTAGGTTAAGAGTTTTTACAGCCTCCACACCCTCATAATAACCCTATCACCATAACCTCATCAGCACTGGCGTGCCTAGACATTTCAATTAGGGGGGGAGGCAGCTGAAATTTCACCAAGCTCCTTCCCTTTCTCTAGTTTTACACCATAAAGATTATATTATATATTATTAATTATCTCCTCACCACTTAAATCCGTACGAGAATGTATGTATAAAAACGAACGCCATGCCTCATTCACTGACCGTATCTCCTGAACCCCTAGACTTGGAATCTTGAAATTTGGTAGGAAAACTCTTTTCATGTTGTAGGTGTGTGATTAGAAGGGGTTTTGCGAAATTAAAACCCTAAGACCGTGAAACTAAGGTTGGAACATTTTTGAATGTTTAACCTTATCTTCCAAACTGATTGAGTTGGAAAGATGAAACTTAGCAGGGAGGTTCTTTTTAGGTAATGGGCCAGACCCTTATTGAGAATTTTTCAAAATTTTTACCCCTAAGGGGATGGAGCAGGGATGGGGTGGGTTTTCCGTATCTTCCAAACCACATGAGCTGAAAAAATGAAACTTGCCAGAAAGGTTTCTTTTAGGTAGCAGTTCAGAAATATTTTAGGATTTTTTGAAATTCAAACTAAAAAGGAGAAATGGGAAGGAGGTGGTTTTTGAATAATTTCAAAATATAAAAATATACGAGACCAACGCGAAGCACGGGTTATTACCCAGTCTAATACAAATTAGTCCTAAATACCTTAAATACCAATACACGTATTCCTTAATGTAATGGTTTATTTACTGATAATGTAGCTAGTATGGAGTTTACTAGTTAACCACCCGTTATTCGCATCTTATCTGAACACCTTTAAAAAAAATGGTGGACGTAAATATTATTTAGCCTATATGTTATTAAGGCGTCGGAACTATGTCCATGCGAGCTTTAAACATGATCGGCTTAGTGTTTTTGCATGAAAGAGTAACAGATAGAAAACAACTCATTTTTATATATTAAAATATTGCTATTCTTCCAACCAAGTTTTTAATTAATTAAAAACCTAGTAAAAATTAAAAAAAATTCTACTTCAAGCTGCACACATTCGTACAAAGGGTATACTAATTGATTTTCTTAGAACTCTGTGTGCTGTAGATATTGTGCAATATTCATTATAGGAAGACAAACTCTTCATTTTATTAATATGTAGATAACAAATTTGGAATATAGTTGAACCATACAAAAAATCCCACAAATAATCATTATCAAAAAAGTTATTCACATACACAAACTACATTCTAATGACACTTAGCTTTATAGCTATTCAACCATTAGATAAGTCTTAATTTGTCAAAGTTTGTTAAATGTATGGAAGCATCAACCTTTCCAAGACTTTGGTAACCTTCATAAATATCTTAAATATATTTTACACATCAATGGTATAAAACTAGTACAGAAAGTGTACCACATTATGCATTTTTGTTACGCTATTTAAAAAACCTTAATTCTCCTTCTAATTTCTAAAAAAAAAAGTCCGAAAAAGCTTGATAAACGTGAAATATTAGCTATGCCAATGTCAATTTTTATTTCTTATATTTTGTTATAACATTTTTTTAATCAAATATATGCTCAATATCTTGAAATAAATAACTGAGACATTTATATTAATTCCATTTTTCATTATTTCTCCAAAACGTTTGTTTTTATAGCTGTCGTCTAAGCATCAAGCTACTGGTCTTTGTTTAACTGCTAGGATTTTATATTTATTTTAGTAACATATCTTTAAAGTTTTTTTGTAAGCCTCGTCGCTGTGCTCTAAATGTTCTAAAGGCCAAAAATTCAATTGAGAATCTTTAAGTTCTTTGTTGACAATGAGAAGCTTCATAAGAATGCCTCCCCATTTAGATTTTATTCATGGAAGTTTGATGGATTTATTCCCTTTCGTAGCAGTGTGTACACTACTAGCAAATAACTTGCGATGGGCAAGAGTCAAAAAAACTCAAGATTTAATCAATATGCAAAACAATGTAGTTTATCACACATACAAATATAATTTGGTTGGCCATTACGGGTGCACTATCAAAACGAACCTGCAGCACAGATTGGCAGATCAATATGAACATGCCTATTACTATCGTTAAGATATAGAGAATTATGTGTGCACCATTAGCCAAAATTGCTGATTTATTTTGATTGTTATCAATGAGATGGACATACGTGTTGTGTCACTGAAACCTTTTTAGTGTTGGAAAGGGGAGTGCCGGTATCAGCTAAAACACGTTAGGTTTGAAGGACATGGACATATGGCTGGGGGCCAGGTGCTATTCGAAGGGTTGCTGTCCCCAAAAATGTCTGAAATTAGCATACCCCTTGACGCTATTTAGAATGGTTATATTATCGTCTGGATTGTTTTTAAATTAGATATCTCTAATAGCTATTTGTAGTGGTCATCACCTGGGTATTTTTAAAAACTATTTTAAGAATCTAAAAGATATTTAAAGTTGTCCACCCCCTGAATTATTTAAAAAATTATGCCTTCATAATTTATTTGGAGTGATCTTCAACAGGATTTTTAAATTAGATGCCTCTAGAAGTTATTTAGAGCTGTTGTATTTAATTGTGATTAGAGTTCAATGCGTCCTTCTCTCAACAAATAATTATTTCTTACATTATTTGTGTGTGTGCACCTGACTCATTTAAAACAATATTTGAAGTGACATTAGGGAGGGAGGCTATGGCCTACCTGGCCTTCCTTGTAGGCACGCCTATGAGGCTCATCTCATTAGGACATAGAAAGAGTATCCACGGAAAGGAGTACGATTAGTACATTCGGGCGTCTCATGGGCAACGGTACATGAGTACCAGCCAATCTTCCCGCAAAATTGGCTACAAGGGAGTTAGCCCATACACGCATAAATAAAAATGTAATAAATTTAAACGTGATAAGAATTGGTGTGTCACTTAGAAGTCGCCATTCGAATGCTTTATATTATTTTTGGGTGCCAGGTAAATATATGTATCCAACCAACAAGCTATTTTTATACTGATCAAATATTATATTAATATTTTGTGACCTATTTGATAAAACATTATTAACTTAAAATTAAATTAAATAAGTTAAACACCTTCCTTACAGATGGAGTGTCTAGGTACAATACATGTGCACCCCTGAATCATAAAATCCTTGGTTCTCTTCCCTACTCAGTCTTGGGTGTGATCAATGCAACCCCACAGAAAAGGACCAAACAGTTTGAATCTAGCCCAGAACCGTTTATATTTAAACGTACTTAAAAAAAAAGTTGTCCCAAACCCATCTCCATTTTATCCAGCTTCCACTAAAAAATGGTGTTCGATACACAATACAGACCGGCGAGGAATCCTGAAGCTCTTACAAAACAGACTAGGTTTTAACACGACTATGAAACAGCCAACTTCTATCTGTCAAACAAATTTTACTCTGGTTTGAAGTATTCTAAAGATAGATGTTAACCCTATAAGTTTGGATAACAGTGATGCTACATTTAAAGACCCCCATACCTTAGGGAGTGGACTTATTACAGTGATTAGATAAGCTATCTCAATAATTTTTGTTTCGGATCAGTTATCTTTTAGTGATTTTAATTCATTCCACCCCGCCAACAAGTCAACTATTTTTAAAACACAGTTTTTTAAAAATCATTTTCATTATATACTTATCTAAATTATATAAACCCTTCAGTTGTACCACGCGTTTGATACATAATAGAATACCTAGATCATTTAGTTACATTATTTTCCCTTGACATTCAAAAAAATATAATACGGACCTGATATTTTATGTTTAACTTTAAATTTGCGTGGATACAAAATAATTGTTAATTCATACTTTATTAGAAGTCTGAAATCCGTCAGTTGAATTTAAAAAATTAGGTCTGCCATAAATACATATTCATACATTACTATTATAGCGTAGATATAGACACAACATATTGGCCTGAGCTTACATTTGTTACATCATGTAGTCATCATAGCTAACTTTCTACCCTTTGAAACCATGGTGCACACAGGATTTGTTGTTTGGGGTTGGGGTGTGGGGGCTCAAATAAAATAAGCACATGGTCATGGCATCATTTTCCAGTCATATAGAGGATACGAACCAAAAAGCCACTGGGAGATATGTCCAATTGTACGCTCTATTCAAAGGAAGGTAACTAAGCATCCACACCAAAACTATCTTATACAAATCAATTATACAACCGGTAATACTGTACAACTGCGCAGTATGGAGCTACGGAGCCAAACACTTCAAAGGAAAACTACAAATCACACAAAACAAGATACTCAGAACCATCACTGGAGCACCCTGGCGAACTAGAACAACACACCTACATGAAATGACCAAGTGCAGACAGCTGGAAGACATATACAGGGAAAGGAACAAAAAAACTATACGAACAGGCAGACACACACACAAACGACATAGTACAGGAACTAGGACGTTACGACCCTGCTGAGCACAGACGCTACAAGAGACCACGGCTGGCGTAGGAGAGCACTATTATTACTAAGTGTCTATTATAATCTTAAAAAAAAAAGAAATAATAATAAAAAAAATCCCTAGTCCTATATCTAGAAGAAAAATAAATTAATAATTATATATATAGTATAAAAAAAACTAGTAGATTAGAAATTAACCAAATCGACAATCGACTACGCCAGAACAACGGGATCGACGACAACACTCTACTCAACAATCCTGATCACCTTTCACCAATCGCTCATTTCATGCCATCACAACCTTAGTCACGGCCGGACGCCACTGGGATAACTGTCTAGGTTGTCTACTAGCCAGAGGATAATCCTGGCGCCGGGGGCGGCCCCAGATGGTGAATGGAAATGTATCCACCTCACTCCTAATCCCAAGAAAAGAAAATCCTACCCCAACAATCAACTCTTATTACCTTTGCCACCGCCGGACTCCACAGGGACAACCGACTAGGTTCTCTACGAGCCAGAGGATAATCCTGGCGCCGTGGTCGGCCCCTGATGGGGAATGGACATGTAACCATCCGCGTCAAACCTAATCCCCACAGTCAAGTTTAACCTTTCGATCCTCTTCCTGGAAATCGACTCATGAAATATCAACATCTCATCATCATACCTTATACACACCTTCCCACATCCCAGTCAAGAAATTCCTCCCCAAATCCCGAGACCCAGCGCAATCATTCATTATCACCAATTTCACCTCACAATGTTATCAATTAAACTACTTTGTACAAGGTATTAAATTCATTCACGAGGTCAGGAGTCGCGACAGTGACTCTATACTCGAACAAGATCATCCCTTTCGCAGGTGACCTAGCTTGGCGTTTCTGTCAAGGTGGACATCCTGAGTCGGGAGACAAAATCATACAAGTGTAGTATTCTACACTCTCATTTCATCGGTTTCATTTCATCGGGTAAACAAGTTCAGTCGCGAGGTTAAGAGTCATGACAATGACTCGGTACTCAAACAACAAATCAGCCCTGTCGCAGACAACCTGGCTTGGCGTAACTGTCAAGTCAGATGTTCTGAGTCGGGCAGCAGCCGAACGGCGCGGAATCATTTTCCTTCTCATTTAAGGCCGAACTTACGCACTTTATTGCATATGAAGTTTATATTTTCATTCGTATTCTCAACTTGGTTTCCATTAGGTTCATGTGGCTGAATAGCCAATCGACGTCAGCTTTGGAGTGGGGAACTAACTAATAGTGTTCTCGTAGTTCTATAAAATAATTTTCAACCATTGAATCTCCGTGAGCACATACTTCTGACCAGAATTTGACACAATCTGTAACGTTAGTATATTTTAAATAATATAGAAGAAATATCTATGTTCTTTTTACATTTAAAAGAGATAAAAAGGAAACTGTATTGACCCAATTGTATTAATTGTAAAATTAAGAAGCAGATAACACAACATAGGTTCTTCTCATTTACTCTGCAGTGCACAGTCATTATAAGACAGTCCAGCTTCCTTGGACGCTTAACGTGGTACACTAAGATTAATTCTTCTGTGTATACAGGAAATTCTCTGTGTGTATTTAAATTATCCAGCCCGTTCAATCTGACGTTACCGATTGAATTTCTGAGGTAAGTTTTGATGCGCCGTAACGTCAAAAATGACTTCTCAGGCGTACTTGTTGAGACTGGAAGGGTGCATGAAATCATCAACAAATTGAGTATATTTGAATACGAGTCTTTGTGGCATGTGTTGAGGACATAAAATGCATTGGTAAGAGGAGCAATTTCGTTTGGTCTACAGGCTTCATGCCATAAGCGAAGTTCTGCAGTTAGCATTGAAACACTTAGAGTTAAAACATCATCGTTGAAAAATTCACCAGATTTTACAATCTGTGTAGTCTCTTTTTCAAACAGTTTCTTCAGATATAGTAAACACCTGCAATTTTTCATTGTTTTGATGTTTTAAGAATATATCTGAAATTGTGTTTATTAGGGTATCAAACCACGATAAGAAAACAGCTCTGTGGTTATATTCTTCATCACCATCATCTGAAACATTTCATATTTACGATTGTCTTCCTTATGCTCCTTGGTATGCTTATAGTGATCCCTAAATCTACTGCCATATTTCTTTCACTGTCAAAGAGTTTATTAAAATGTTCTTTAACATGCCTCTTTTCACTTACCAAGATATTATTTACACTATCGGCACGGGAAACAAGATATGACAGTTCTATATCACTGGTTTGTAGTTTGTTGATGAGGAGAAGAGTGTAACTGAGAAATTTTTCTGAAAACAACAATGATAGTACGAATTCGGTTTGCTGAGTGGCAACTCATAGTATGCTAGCATTTGATGACGTGTCTGGATTATTCCATGTTTTGATTTCTTCTAAAGCTCTGAAACAGGGAGCAGCAACTGAACCATCGCCATGACTGTATCATGTCAATCAACCCGTATAGTTGGGCACAACTGCCGTAGCTTTATTCTGTGAATCTCAGGAGTCACGCTATTTACGTGTTTCTCCAGAGACTTGTGTTACAAGGTCGGTTGTCACTTGCCACTCCTAGAATATTAAATGTAGCTATATTTTTAAAAAGAAATGGATCTTAGGGGTGGATTTAGCCCCCTCTCCCTTTCTAGTGGGTGCGCCAATGCTTTTAAAGTCAAAACCCTAATTTTGTTAAAAAAAAAAATTACAATCTCATAGCTCACTTCATATGAGCTGGCCAATAAATATCATCTTAAAATATAACAAATAACATAATTATTTGTATTTTAAGTCAATTTTCCTTCAACCCTTAATTAGTTAAGCACATAATTCAATCATATATACACAAATATAAAAAAAATATAAAATAGTAAGTCTGATAAATACTCAACAAACTATTGTATGTACTGTACCTACATTTTATTTTCATTTGACACATAAATATAATGTTTAGGACCGTCACTTATGACCTATCCAAGCCGAGAATGAATTTTAAAGCATAGATATTCCTACTTTGGCTAGTTAGATTGTTCACAATCACTTGAAAGTGGTTTTCCCAAAGTTTCTCTTCTTTTAAACATTAGTTTAACAGCACTTCTTTTTAAAGAAGTTACTAACGGTTTTAACATACATATTTAGCTCAAATACTATGTTTTATTAAATTTATTTTAATTTAATTTAGTATATCTCAATAAGCTGAAATAAACAGTTATTTTACCTGGTTGAGGATCGAACTTTGCTCTGCTAGTTCTACGCCTTAGCTCAGTTGGTAGCATTCGCTTTTCAAGAATAACTGAATGGGTCCTCTTCATTTCACGTAGTTCTGGTCTAATATTATTAATTTAACTTTAAAAACTTTATATATTTGTTCTATTATTATTATTATTATTATTATTATTATTATTATTATCACCGCGTCTTACTATCCTTTCGGGTTATACGCACTTACGCTAATGTGTAATGGTAGGGTGATTGTGAGATGAAATGAAGGACCTACTGTTTAACGTGGAATCCGAACCACGGTGGAGGCCTGGCATTCCCCACATTCACAAGATGTCTTGTCAGAGGTGAAGGAAGGGTTTGGTAATCAGATAAATCTATGCCGGGACCGAGGATGGAACCCCGGCCGCCAGCATAGAGGTCTGACACCTTACCCCTAGACCGCCAGGTCACCCCTATTTGTTCTATTAACAGTTCCACTTTGGTTACTTACACTTTTCTGGATGTCCTTAATACGCTATTCTCAATAGTTCTCTCTTGAACCTGGATCTGTCCATTAGTCTCTTTTATCATTTAAACTAACCCTTTCTCGTTACTTGAAAAGGTAGGACTTTCATCAAGGTTTAAATAATCTCTAGTCGGTTCCACCTCACGTATGGCAAACATCCATGACGTGTCACTTGTTTTGTTGTTGTGTAGGGATTTAATGGTCTCCCCTTTCAATGTTTAGTAGCTACTTAATTTTAGAAAGAATATAGTTCGTGTGATATTGTGTATACATGTACAAATATCTACAAGAAGATGGAATTGTGGAGGCACAGGGGCACCTGTCCTGAGTTAGAATCCTAGTTTAGACTTTAAAAAAAAGTTTCTGCTGAGCCAACTACTTGTGTAATCCTTAGCTGTGGTAATCTCTCCTAAATAGGTGTGTATCTTTATGGTTTTGTTATTTTTTGAGCTTCAAACCACATTTAAAAGAAAGTTTGAACACTATTTATCTCCCCTCGAATTATTGAATGAGGGAAAATAAACACATACAATCTAGGGCCTATGTCTAAAATCCATGAAGTAGTCCAAATGTAATATAACAAAACAGCAAACAAATATACTTGTAGTCGGTGACCTGGCGGTCTAGGGGTAAGGTGTCAGACTTCTATGCTGGCGGCCGGGGTTCCATCCTCGGTCCCGGCATAGATTTATCTGATTACCAAACCCTTCCTTCACCTCTGACAAGACTTCTTGTGAATGTGGGGAATGCCAGGCCTCCACTGTGGTTCGGATTCCACGTTAAACTGTAGGTCCTCCATTTCATCTCACAATCACCCTACCATTACAAATTAGCGTAAGTGCGTATAACCCGAACGGGTAGTAAGACGCGGTGCTAACAATAATAATAAATATACTTGTATATTACTTACATTAGTTCCTGTAGTAGGAAAGAGTTGAAAAGTCTATATAAAAATCAGATATTCATTGGTATAAAACTCGATGTCCAGTCATCAATATATGATTACCTCACTTTTAAACGTAAACACATGATCTCATTTCATTATTTCAGTTATGTATGTGTCATTGCTATTAAAAATCAATTTTGCTTAAACCCGTGAGGTGTATTAAATGGATTGACCACCTCATCCAAATTAATTAGATTCATTAAACACTTTTGTCAACAATTTAAGTAGGTGTAATAAAATGTTTTATGGGACTCTATTGTGTTTGCTTTTAATAAGGTTTCTAATAACGTCTCGTATAAATAGCAGTAACAGGAAAAAATCTCTTTTCAAACCCACAGATTTGTCACTCCTGCGCTCAACACGACAATGATAAGTTCAACTTTGTTTGTCTTCTTTGTAGTGGCTCTAGTTCAAGGGCACTTAAACAAAACTCAGGTTAGTAGATTTGTCAATTAATTTATTTATCAGTAGTTCTACCTTACATAACGAAAAAAAATTATTGCGTGTACGAAAACAAGGTGCCATAGAGTAAGTATAAGTTTATTGTGTACACCTATGTTCAATACCAGGAAATAAAACTGATTAATTTTAAATATTCTTCCTATTACTTAGTGAAAATACTAATTTAAGAAAGCTATTACTTTGTGGGAGATCGTTAAAGTGTTGGACAGCAGCCTTTGGAATAAGTATAGTCAGAAAATAATATTTTAAAACAAGTGAACTGTTTATTTTTATATTGGAATATGTTCTTTTTAACCCATATTAAATTATTTATTTTTTACATTCTCGTATATAGAGAATGTATTGTGATCGTTAAAAAATCTATCTAAGAGATCATGACAAATTTTTACATTTTATTTGGACACGAACCATAAAAAAAAGTGGCTTTTACAATTCTGTCTGTCCCCATGGGACATGGCCACGGATTCAAAACGGTTTAGTGGATTATTTTCAAACATGATATTTATATATAATAGAGCTATACAACATAACTTTTTTTTCACACTAGCCTTCAAATAAAGGTGGATTACTGATGAATAATTTTTTTTTAATTCCAAATTTTTCGAAAATGGCTAAAGGCTAGTGATTTTGTTAAATATATATATATATATATAGAGAAATTGTTTGACGTGACATATATGTATATATATACATTTTTTTTTTTGCAAAAATTCTTTTAAGGTTAGTTTGTTGGTGACTGATTTTTCAAAAACTTTAAATATTTTACAAATGGCTAAAACTATATGCTTCCAAATGGGTTTATTTTGGTAGTGTTTGACATAACAATTAAAACTGTTTACTTGTTTTTGAGGTAAAAACTGATTCGTGAGTACGGTAGTTTACCGATGACAGATTTTTCAAATCTTGAAATATTTTAAAAATGGCTTTAACAATTTGTTTCCAAATGGGTGTCTTTGGAATGTTTGACATGACAAATAAATGTATCTACCTGTGTCTTGTTTTGGGAGGGAAACCTCTTTTAAGTGTAGTTAACCGATCATTGATTTTTTTAATAAGTTAAAATATTTAAAAAAATTGCATTAAATATTGGGTTCCAAATTAGTATTTTGAGAATGTTTGACATGACAATATGACACTGTGTATTGGTTTTGGAGTAAAAACTCATTTATGAATGGTTTACTTAAGATTGATTTTTCAAAAACTTGAAATATTTATAAACTGGCCCTAGTGATTAGGTTCCAAATGGGGATCTTGAGAGTGTTTACATAAAAAATAAAACAGTATACTTGGTTTTGGGTAAAATTCGATAAAGGGTCGTTTACTGAGGGCTCATTTTGAAAAATTAGAGTATTTTGAAAATGGATATAGTGATTTTGCTTAAAATGCATATCTTGCGAGTGTTTGACAAGAATATGACAAATGAAGCTGTATACTGATTTTTGGTGGAAAATTCAGTTATGGGTAGTTTACTAATGACTTTTTTTTAAATGGGAATATTTAAAAAAATGACTTTAGTGATAAGCTTCAACATTTTTATCGGGGGACTATATTACATATTAATAATAATGTATCTTTATTTATCAAAAACAAATTAATTTAAGGGTAGTTAACTTACAACAAATTATAAAATATTTTAAGGTTTTGGAAATTGACATTGAAGTTTGAATTAAAATTGGGAATCTGTTATATAATAATTTTTCATTATAAATAAGAATACGTTTATATTTTTACAAATAAATAATTTTAGGGTGGTTTATAAATAATTCATTTTTGAAAATTTGAATTTTTATTAATGTAATTGAAAAATTTAGTTTTAAATTTTTACATAAAGAATGACTATTCTGATTAACAAGATGATGAGTTTGTTTTGATGAGTAACACTTATTAAAGGCTATTTTACTAATAACATTTTGAAAATTCTCTTCAAAGCTCTAATACACGATATGAGAAAGTTTGTGCGATTGTATCATACTATTGTTTTAATCTAATAACCTATTTATGATTTTATTACATTTTAAAGAACTCAAATAGTTTTGTTCTCATACACATCGCGAATTCATGAATATAGTTGAACATTCCTGCAGTAAAGCAAGTTTCAACTGGTAATGTGTTCTATATGTAATCAATGCGGATTATGTTCGAAGAATTATACTAAAACTTGGTTGGATTAGTGATGATTGAAATATTACATTTTGTATCTTCTTGCTGGCGTAATATTACAAAAATATTACCAAGAACAAATTTGTAGCTTTCCACAAACTATACACAAATTATTACTTTATTATGTTGTAATATTTGTATTAATAGATTACTATGATTATATAGCTTGAAGCTTATATTAATAACTCAGTCTTGTATTATCCTCTAATAATTTTAATAAAAGATAGTATAGTATAATGGTGGTTCGTAAGTTTCATCATGGGGGGATGCTCGGGTAGGGGTGGAGAGGAAATTTGAATGCATGAAGGGGGGATCCCAATAACTATTTCTTTGGCCATGTTTGAACTTGTATTTATATTTTCTAAATGGCTAGCTTAAAACATTTCTAAACATTAACAATACCAAAATTTTAAAAGAAAAAAATATCTAAGAGATTTAATAGCGTCAGTTGTCAATAACTGTACTTAACAAAGCCCATTTATTTATAACTAGCTTTTTCCCGCAGCTTCGCTCGCGTTAATATCGGTTTTAAAAACATACTACCCACCTCGGTGGTGTAGATAGCTAATGCGCTAGTCATGTTGAGCTATACTGCCTAGGAGGGGAGATCGAGTTTCGAATCTCGTTCGGGTGAACTGGGGGTGGTTTTACTTAACCTTACAACCTGAACTGGTAATAAGACACGGTGCTAAATAAAAAAGAATGTTCATTAAAACTAAAACGTTTCTAATCCCAGAATTTTTTATTTCAAGTGTTGAGAAAAAAAATCAACAAACGTATTCTGTAGAGATTACCATGATGAAAACTTTGGCGTTGATAAAAGATCTATATTCAGAATCAAAATAATCATTGTATTGTAATTATTTCTGTTTTAAGATAAGACACACATAATATTTGTATTAATTGTAGAAATTAAAATGACAAAATTAAGGCAAGGTCTCTTTGTCAATGACGTTAGTGATTTTTTCATTAGGAGAAATAATTTAGGGTCTGCTGCTAGAACTATCACGGGAACACACCAGGTATAGTAAGCTAGTTGTCCATGTGAGAAACTTGCACCGTAGATCAATGCCTGCCACCTTCAGGGTTTGTTCTTGCGCTGTATTGACAGTAATCGCATAGCAAAGCTTGATAGGAAATTGTATTCATTTAAACTAGATAGGTAGGTTTGATGAAATCATGGGTATTTTTGGTATCAAAGCTCATTTCCTGTAGTGCATCCTGTCACGAGAGTCGCCTCTATGATAAGGTGTTGCAGTCTGTTCACCTTTAATCGTGTCCTAATATACAATTTAGGTGGTTTTAAATTAAGTATAAAAATGATGAGTGCTCAAATTTTAATTGAAGAGCGTGGATGGTAAATCGAATGGCTAAATGGAATTAAAAAATTAGACAGGGGAAGTGATTAAGGACAATGGACATATAAGTGCGGTATTGTGGTTAGAACTATGTATAACATATGCATGTATAAATATTAAATTAAAACCGTAACCGTACTTTTTGATATATATTTATTTTCTAATAAGTGTGGTTTTTTTGTTATTGTTGTGCTGGGCTAGTTATTAAAACTGTCCTTGAAATATGAATCCCTCGGTGCTTGTAATGACTTTTTGATTGCACTTATTATGTATTTGTAAAATATTTTGCATAAATTTTATATTAACAACATAATGTCCGTTGTAGATTTTTTTTTATAAACTAAAATTTTTGCTGTATTTTATTTTTGCATGGGTTACTATGAAGTACGAATTTTTAGTTAGTCTTGTTTGGGTCGGTATATGTTTCGGATGTACTGTATTTGTTGAACTTTTTTACTTTCTAATGTTTTAGGGAGATATTTATTCACCCTAGAACAATGTTAATAAGTAAATGTTTAAGACATATTGTGAAGCATTGGATAAAGCCTTAGTTGAAATTAAACATTCTGATGTCAAAATCTTAGCTAAGTACTGTACATTAATAAATGTGATATAATTGTATTTATAAAGTGAGCGATTGATTCCGATGATAAATAATTGAGTAGAGTTAATTTTCAAGGATCCACTAAATCTAACATAATACCCCAGAATGCATCTGGAAAATCTATGAGTGAAAGAATAACTCTTCCCAGAAGTGAGGATGCACGAGTGATCTACTCTTTTAGAATGACTCACAGGCTACCACCGAACATATCAATCGTGTTTATAAAGAGAACATATGGTTCCCTTGATAAAGTAATGAGCAGAGATATGGTCAAAGTAATCCATTCTGACATCACAAACCTGACTTAATTTAAAAAGTGGACAGAGTGATGTTTATAAAGTTCACGATTTGTCCTCTTTATAACCACTCGAATACCACAATCTTAGCTGAGTCTAAAAAATAAATGGGTGATAAAATAACGCTACCATGAAATGGGAATGGTCATGTTTGCATACATATTTGCACATTGTAGGGTTGTAGGACCTTTGGCACATTCTTCTCTAAAATCGACACGTTTATACCAAACTATACAGGACGTTTGGCACAGTATTAGTAAGTAAACGGGAGGTTGTTTGATTCAACAGAGATAGAACGTATGGCCTAAGGAAACTTGGAGTTCTCCAATTCGTTTATGCATACCTAACCTAACAAAATCTAATCAAACCTAACCTTTTCATTTTTTCAAACCTAGCCAGACATAACAGTAGCTAACCTAGACTTAAAATATCAGGTGGTTGAACAGACAATGGCTAGAGAAACGAGGGTCAAAATTAAAAAAACAAAAAAATACCCTCCCCTCCAAAAAATTTATCGTTGGTGAAATGTAGATTCACCCTTGCACAGTGCTGAATTAACTGCTGGGGACTGGATGGTGTGCTTGTCCTAGTCTTAAGTTAGATTATGAGGCATATGAAGCTACAAGCAAAGCCAGCCGTTGGTAAAAATCTATATGGCTTGAATACAAAACTGACCCGGGCCACAGGCTGAAAATATTAATGGATGTAAAAAAAAAAATCCTCCAAATGTATGGTAACGCTGATTCCATCCCACAAGAGGCTACCCAGTACCATTACATATATGTCAAGGCCCTTTTACTATGGCCTACCCAAGACCAAACGTTGAGGCGAACAGTGGGTCAGATAGTGAACATGGAGGGAACAAACTCCCCATCACAGGGAGTCCTGTAACCTCGCGTGTAGCAGTACCCTCTGAACATAGCCACGTGTGCAACCACACCCAGCAAGCGATGTTCCACCGACACGTACTTATCGATGAACCCATAATTACCAAGTAGTTTGGGAGCCCCCCTTTTTCCGACCCCTACCCCCACCTATTCCCCACCCTTGGTAAGAGGAGTTGCCCTCCTCAACCCCACTCCATTTGTGATACCAACATCACAGAGAGGGTCAAAAACTCAGCCTTAGGACTAACTTCAGTTACCCAAAGTATTTATCCTAAGTTGTCCAACTGGGACCTCATGAAGGTGTCTTGACCATCTATCCTTAGCCAAAACTAGGTAAGCACTACCTACCGTTTAGTGTGTGCCAGGTGTTGGGCTTCCTTCCCTAAGCCCCACACAGATGACTACCAAGATTTAGCCACCCAACACGCCAAGAAGTACGTTGACTGGGGGCCGCCAACATGGAGTCATTCTATAAAGATTTTGGGTGAGTCAGTCTGAGGCAGGTAGACCTCTTTATCCTACATTCTTCCATCGGGAGAGCATCCGGGCAAATGCGTAGCACCACGAGGGAATATATTCGGTCACAAACCCTAAAGATCGCACAACACCAGTCCGGCGCTTCCACCATGGCAAGATTAACTGGTGTTTTTACCATTGCGCCAAACTACCCGTGTAATTCAACTAGGATAATACTCGATTGTGCCAAGCTTCCTACACGCCATTGTATATTAGGGGAAAAACAATCCCTAGCCTGTCCATTCATTGACATAATGCAATGTACTTCAACCACAAATCTATCAATGTTTAGGAGTCACCCCTTTATCTAAATATATATACTCTCTGACATAACGATAAACATGACATTATTAAATAGCATTAAACAGAAAAAAAAGTGTAGTGCAGATAGCGTATTTATTTACTGATCAAATACTCATATCAATATTGATTAGACATGCTAAACTGAACCTATTGGAGGGTAGTTACAACCGATAATTAATTTTGACTCCATATGCGAAGAAATAAACGTCACAAAACCGGCATTGGTTTTTTAGAGTAAAAAGTAATGAGTGAGAACAACCTACAATGAAGGCCAAATCCATATTGTATACACAGCTGGACTCGAGGAGACTTGATGGTGATATGCCTATCATATTCCCTCTCCCATACTTTCAATCAAGGAAAACTTATCATTTTTTCTTAGCCCATGACTCTCTCAGACCCCTGGTGAGAGAGACCAGGAAGTCATATGCATTAGTAGTCAAGTGTCCCAAAGTATAATTATTTCAATCTAAGAGATTTTTGCTGACAAGGTGGGTTGTTGGGGATCCAATTTATGTTTGGGTGTTTTAAGGGCGATTTTTAAATGGTTTTTCTCCTTTCATTCAAATAATTGCAGATATATTTTCTCTTAGCCGTACTTTAAATCATCACTACCTCATTAGTTTGTATGCACTTGGCACTGATATATAGTCATAAAAAAACAAGTTCGTTGGAAATAGTGATATCAACTTCTACTTCTCATCTTTTTCTTTGCTCCAAATTCTTCACCGCTTCAAACTTCTTCCACACAGATGATACTTTCAAGATTCGGGTCTTCGGAGACCTTATTTGACATATATATTCAGCTCTTTGAGGAAGGTCTGAGCACCTAGACGACTGTTTCTTGTTTAGTTTTGTTTCATGGAACTAAAAAATCTGTCATATTAATGTAGGCCTATGGTTATAATCATCTTTTGACCTAAATTGTGGATACAAATTAAATTTATTCTTGTGCTTCCTTTTTGGAAGAATCAGAAAATTCAAACGAAGCTTGAACTCGGAAACCGATCCAATTATTGTGATAGTTGTTGAATAGTAGGTATACGCTTATGTATTCAGCTTGTAATTGAATATAATAATTATTTTATTAATAGGACTATTCTGCTGGTGTAGGGTGGCTGTTGTTGTTGGTCTGTACGCTCACACTCAACTCTTTACTCTGGCAAGGTGCTCATTGTTTCACGGTTATGGCCAAACTACTTCCCCAAAGTGACGTCACTTGATTGAACCTGAAGCAGGCTGGGAAGTGAGTGTAATAGCGTCAAAAGGGCCTTTGTCGTATCCCAGGATGTATGTTGCAAGGATCTGGGATTTTGAGGATAGGAAGACATCAATTATATTCGACACTAAGTTGTTATTAATAATACTCAGCACCACGTCTTACTACCCGTTTGGGCTACGCGCTACTAAGTTATTGATAGAAACCTCAAGTATTAAATAAATTGATGATTTTTTTTGCTAATCAATAGTGAAAACCCATATTACATTATTATAAATTCACAAGTCCTTTAGTCCATCAAAAGTTCGGGAACCACCTCCTATACAACTATAATGTGCGGTGACACTGACCAACATATTGAGAAAGCAGGATTGATTGAGTAATTGAAAGAGAGACACCCAATACACGGATTCACGGAGCTTATATTATATGCTCCCTGTTTATCAGTGGAAGTTTCTACCCTCCGCAGTACAAGTGGTGTAACCATGTTATTGTACAATATTACGTGGCAATGGTAGTTTTCACTGATTTCTCTCAGTGAGCCAAGCTTCGTAGTTTCACTGGGGGTAGTTCATCAAGTCACATGTTCCCTAAATAGCTATAGTTTGTGCAACTTTAGCTGCCTTTTCAAAATCTATATTCTTTAATACCTTTAATACACTTCCTTGTATTACATACAACTTTATAATATATCCTTATATTACACCTTCTTTATTATAATAATAATAATTACCATTAACTACCTTGGGGCCTGTTTCATACAATTTGTACTGCTCTATGGGGCAGCTAAATTACAAGTTGTTGCACCTACTCATGTGTAGGCACAGCACCATCCTGGAGTGAGCCAACGTGTGCGTCGTCCTTTGTTATTTTAAGGCGAGAGATTGCTTGACGCCGGATTGCTTCTCCATTCGTTACGCTGCATGCTGGTGTCTGTTGATCACTATAAACCACTGTGTGACATAAAAGTCAACTGGGAAAGGGACAAGTCCATTCCCTCAAATTACAATACAGTTAGTTACGAGCTTCAATGGTATCATAGTCTAAGGCGCCACTTTCACAATAGGCTGGATTACCAATGACATTAAGAGCAGGGTTTGAATATTGGTCAAGTGAACTGAGTGTCTGTGTTTCCTAGATGGTGTTACAAATTTCCTCCTCACCATTGGGGGTTCAGTTCACCTAAATGCAGCCTTCGCCATCCCTAAAAATTAACGTAATTAATACATATGCGTGTAAACAAATGGATAGTAAGAAGCGGTACTAAAAAAAGGGATATTAATGAATACCTTTCAAATGGGTTGTCACGCCGATTACATCTCACATTGGGCTATCTAGCACCGTGCACGTGAGTCAGAGACTTTTAGATACGTCCCACAAAAGATCCGTTCGATGAACTGAATGGTGGAATACCTGACGAACACGGAGGGAAAAAACATCCCATCACAAGGTGTTCTATATCCCCGCTTGCTGTACCCATTTAGTGGAGCCTTGTGTGCAAGTACACGCAGCGAGCAGGTTGAGACCGCCAGCAACTGTCTGGTCGGCGATACCACCCTCACTAGGTATCTCTGGAGAACACCCCACCGTTTCCTGGTCCATGGTGTGAGCTCATAGTTTATCCCTCCGTAAGACTGTGATGCTAGCGCTTCATGATAGGAGATCAGAAACTGAGCGTTAGGTGTAACCACGGTTCGTACGTACCACGTACTACGGTAAATCGGTTTTTTACTAGTTCAATTCTGAAAATCCAAACAATAAAACTGGCCGTGTCGTAGGAAAATATTGATATATCAAAGTGAAGTGTGAAGTGGTAATAATAATTGAAAAGCAAGGAGAAATACTGTACTTTGTTTACGATCTTAAAAACACTTTACATGATATAACTGCTTTTTTAAGGTTTGAAATGTTATAGTTCTGTACTGTTTTTGTCAATGTCAGTCTCTTGCTTAAGATACATGTAGCTGCGTAACCAATTGCGGTGCATTTATTTATATTCCTTAGGATGTGTGCTAAGGGAGTATCTACCAAACATACATTCAGGTGTTGGGTTCGTGTTTCCGGTAAAGATCCGGCTGGATTTATTTATATATCTAACTTAGGATCTCTGGAACCACTTAACCTATTGCGGTGGAGTGTTTTATTGTATACAGTACCTATATTATATGAGAATATAAAGTGTTTGGTTTGAGTCTCGGTGAAGGGCCAGCAGGATATTTGATTATATATCTATGGAACAATTTAACCGATTGCGGTGCAGTTTTTTTTCTTTCATAAAGGACCTATATACAGACAGGTTTTAACATTATATAATTAATATAAGGTGTTTTGGTGTGAGTCCCGGTGAAGGGTCAGCTGGATATATACATGGAACCACTAAGCCTATTGTGATGTAGTTTTCTCATTCTGGTGGATATTAATCCAGCCATGTTTTAGTATGATATAATTAGGTGTTTTGGCGTGAGCCCCGGTGAAGGGTCAGTCGAATATTTGAATATATCTATGGAACCACTTGACCGATTGCGATGTAATTTTTCTTATTCTGTGGAAAATTAATTTAAGCATGTATGATATAATCAGGTCCTGGATTCACTAATGAGTTCAATTCTGCTCCGGCGCAAGTCTATAAATGGCGCAAATTTGTACCCAAGATACTCCCAAAGATGCACCTGATTATTTTCTCAATTTCCGTATTCACTAAACAAGGTGCAAACTTGTGGCAAGATTATGGTGACATCACCATACACGTCATCAATTCCTCTCTTTTCGATCAATCCTTGTGAAGAATTTCATTTCAAAGTCAAGGCTACTTTATTTTAAATATCTAATGCAAATTACAGCAAATACAAAGACTTTTGCTTATAAACTAGCAATAAAATGGACTTGGAGGAATACAAACCTCTTTGGATCTAGACAAAGATTACACAGTTCGTGGTTTGGTTTGACGTTTTGTTTTGTAATATTGAAATAAATGCCATCGCGTTGTTTGAATGTAAAAATTCAACCATTAAAGTTAAGTATTTACTTTATTATCACTATCTAATATAAACTAATATTGTGTTGGTGACCTGGCGGTCTAGGGGTAAGGTGTCGGACTTCTGTGTTGGGGGGTCCGGGGTTCAATCCTCGGTCCTGGCACAGATTTATCTGATTACCAAACCCTTCCTTCACCTCTGAGACATATTGTGAATGTGGGGAATGCCAGGCCTCCACCGTGGTTCGGATTCCACGTTAAACTCTAGGTCCTCCATTTCATCTCACAATCACTCTACCATTAAACATTAGCGTAAGTGCGTATAACCCGAACGGGTATTAAGACGCGGTGCTAATAATAATAATAATAATAATAATAATAATAATAATAATATTGTGCTTGACAGACGTATGGTATTTTAATTACCTTATTATTAGTTGGAGTACAGTTAACTAATTGTATTTTAAGCCATTCAAAAATATTGAAATGACAATCATGATTTTTTAATAGTTGCGCCTACTCTTGAGTGGTGGCAAATTGCGCTTGCTTCTTTTAGTGAATAAGGATCTGGGCACTACTTTCAAACTTGCACTGGCGCAACTATTTTCCCGTTCGTGAATTCATGCCCAGGTGTTTTGGTGTGAGTCCTGGTGAAGGGTCAGCCGAATATTTGTAGCCTTCCAAAGAACCACTTAAATGATTGTGGTGTGATTTTTTTTTATTCTCTAGAATATTTATCCAGACATTTTTATTATGATATAATCAGATGTTATGCTGCGAGTCCCAATGAAGGGCCAGCCGGATACTTGTGTATATTTCTGGAATAGTTTAATCGATTCAGATGTAGTTTATCATTTTGTCGGATAAAAACCAGGCATGTTTTAGTATGATATACTTAGGTTTTGGGGTTCGAGTTCTGGATGGATACTGTAAATATGTTATCTAGGGTATATATAACAACCTAACCAATTGAATTGCAGTTTTTTCAGTTATGTAATATTTTTATACATGCAGAATTTAGCATTAGTTTAATCAAGTATTTTGCTGTGAGTCCCTGGAAGTACTGACATGCCTAGCGATAATGGAGTTTGTGGGTCAGCAGGAAGGTTATTCCAATCATCCGTGGAGCAGATAATATATATTTTCCANATATATATATATATATATATATATATATATATAACCTAACATTATTTCAACACCTTCTTACTACTCGTTTGGGCTACACGCCTAGACGAATACGAGAATAATGTGAATTCAAATCATTTAATTACCCTTTTCTTGTCCTATTGATTTAAGATTGACTCTAACCACCTTTTTACCCAGAAATAATAGTCAGGAAATTACAAGAGAATAACAGTATATTTTATTGGACACAAAATATTGTTGATGTACATTGGCAAATTATTAATATAATAACATAGGTTAAGGCGTGCAAAGTCTAAGACTCCTATATGAAATATTACACATTGCAAGATGTGTGAATCGACTGGAACGTTTAAATTCAGAGACTTTAATATTAAGCATAATGTTCCACAAACGTTAAAATTGACTTGAATGTCCTAATCAGAAACCATAATATTAATGTAATATTTCATTAATATAAAATTGACTGGAATGCCAAAATCAAAAACCTTCACTTCAAACATAATATTTCATGAAAACGAAATTGACAAAAATGATCAAATCAGAAACTTTATTACTCAACATAACATTTCATATAAATTAAATAGACTAGAATGTTTAAAGCCAGAGACTTTAGTATTAAACGTAATATCTCAAAAATATGAGAATTGGCTAGACTGCCCAAATTGTGAACGTTATTACTAAACATAATATTTCATGAATATGAAATTGACTAGAATGTTTTAATCAGAAACTATATTATCAAACATAAATTTCGTGGATATGAAATTAACTAAAATGTTTAAACCAGAGACTTTATTATCAAACATAGATTTCATGGTGAAATTAACTAAAACGTTTAAAGTGGAAGACTTCAATACTGAGCAAAGACAAATAAAAAATATCTTAACTTTGGCCAGCGTACGCAAGGTCTAGAACTTTGACGCTGAATAAAGCTCCCCAAAGATAAATAAATGTAATAAAGTGTCCAAAGCCAAAAACATTACTAGTAAATAGGGAGATTCCAACAATATATGAAGTTTGGAGAGCCAAAGATATTAATATTCAGCAAGGTCATTACGTTACAAATATATATATATATATATATATATATATATTTGTGTGTGTGTGTTTGACTAGAGCGTTCTAAGACAAATATAATAATACAAAACTATCTCGCCAATAATGGCGTGATCTTTCAGGGCCTTATACAAAGAAAATATCCTACTACTACAGAAAGCTCGCGCACAGTATAAAGTTAATATAACAGTGTTAGATGCAAGTGCTCTGTCTAACAAATAATCCCAAAGAGTCAGAAAGAGCGATACGATTTTAAGGTAGCCTGCTTCCCTTTTAACCGCTTAATGCAGCCAAGGTAACTATTGTTACGTGCAAAATGTCAACAATCAAGTGTGCGTTTCTCATACGATAGGATAATATATCCGCAATCAAAGTTAATTTTCCTAAAATATGTTTCCCAACAAATGACCCAAACAAATTTGATCAGAGCGGAGGTAAGAGCGCAGCCCAAGGTTAGACGCCTGGTGGCAAAAATAAAAAACAAGTTCACATTTGAACAAAAAGTAAGTTTCGCCATAGCGGTAGATTAAAAATAAAACGTACTTACAGATGAACCAAATTTATACCCAACAAACCCTTCCCATAATAGACAATTTAAATGTCCGAATCAACAATTTTGAAGAGATACCCACATATTTATTCGAAAGAGTATTTTGATGAATTAAATTAACCCTTAGCTTAATTTGCCTATGGTACCATTAGTATCGATACTAGCGAAACATCCCACTATATAGCGAGCACACAATTCCCACAGAGAAAAGGGGGGAAGGAGGGGAAAGCGGAGTGGAAGGGATAGAGCTGGACAGCGCGGAGAATAAATGCGGACACCCTGAGAACTAGTAGAAAGTTCTGGAATAGTCCAGGTGTAGGAAATGATAACTAGACTTGCGCAGTCACCTTCATTTGTTTTTATTGGGCGTGGCTTTCTTCTTGAGCAGAGAGTTGAATCACACCTCTGTTCAGTCCGTTGAATTTTGTGTTAGAGAGAGGTCAGTGGATATGTGCGCAGGAGTCTTTTCTGGCACTCTAACATAAACAGTTCATTCTATGTTTCAGTAGCGTGTCTGCCTATTTATCTAAGGGTCCCGGGTTCGATTCCCAGCATGGCTGAAAATTTATCATTGATAGAAATATGGGTTTACCCTTTAACGTTGATAAAATAACGGCTGAGAGCTGGATGTTGTGCCTGTACTAGTCTTAAGATGGATTATAAGGTGTATGAAGCTACGACAGGCCTAGCCAGCCAGTAGTGGAAAAATATGACGTGAATAAAAATCTTACCTGGGTCATAGGTTGGAAACAGTAGTGGATGTAAAAGTAAAGTTCGTCCTGTGTGTGCTAGCTGGTTTTGGATTTCCGAGTATAGCGTACAGCAGTTAAATGGTGCGTGTCGGAAAGTTGAGGGTTTAATAACATTATTCTCTTTATCATGTAATGCACTAGCAAAATATTGACACTTTCAAATGCAGTTAACTTTCATCTATATTTAAACATTTAGGTCTTGCAGTGAGCCAACAGTTATTATTCCTTCCAAGTTAATTTCAAGAACAAATTGATGATATATTTTGTTTAGTCTGCATTACAACTTATATGTTAAAATCGCATACTCCTCAAATGCTTATTGGTTACCTAATTAATTATTATTATGATAATTATTAATGCTTTCTAAGCCAAGAATCATACCAGCGCATGATTCACCGATTAAGCTAACGGCAAGATAGTGAGACAGTTTAGCTCAATTGGTAGCATTTATCTACCGAACTAAGGATCCCTGGTATCACGGAACGAAGATCAAACGCCTGATATACCACATCAAACAGTAATTCAATGAATGTTACAAGGCAAACCCATCGAAAAAATTATTATTTTAGACCCAACTCAAGTCCGAACATTATTTCCTAAACCTCTCCCTTAAATTGAAGCCAAGAACTTTAACTAATCAGTAAGGACCTTATAGTAAAGTTATAGTCGCAAAGAAAACTAAAGAGCAGCCGTAAATTCTTATAGCGTAGTAAATATATTTTTATTAAGATACATTATCCAAAGTATTCATTTGAACCATATTTTTACCCTAACGCCTAACTTTGATGGTTCAAATACAAAAGAAATATATAATAACAATACGCAAATTGAAAGAGTGTGCTAGGTAAGTTAAAATTGCCAAAAAGGGGGAAAACATCAGCAATGCCCACGCAATACAGAACAACTGCGGGCAGTTCCCCACGGCCTACCCCAACAACAAATACCATTTAACCAGAACGTAATTATGCCTCAGAAAAGACTATCTTACAGACTTTGATTACCATGTGATGCCTAAGGATGAACGTAAAAAGGGAGAAAGAACAAAATTCATCGTACTATGTTGTTTATTAAATACCAATAAAGAATAATTAAACACTTTTTTGTTTATTTTAGTTAAATTCCCAAGTTTTAAATCTATTGATCTTCGACACATATTGTAAGTGTAAAAGTTTAAAGTTAAAGTTCTTTACTCTTCAAAATAAACACAAGTGCAAAAGAAATATAAACATTACCATTAGGTATTTCAATTTTAGTCAAAGTCCTAAGTTTTATTTCGATTAATCTTTGACACATATAGTAAGAGTAAACGTTTAAAGTTAATGCTAGTTACTCTTTGAAATAAATACAAGTGCAAAAGAAATACTACCATTAGATATTTCAACTTTAGTTAAAGTCCTAAACGTTAAGTCCATTTATCTTTGACACATACGCTAAGTGAAAAGGTTCATAATGAAAGTTCCAAGTTTTAAGTCAATTCATATAAGAAATGGTTCCTAACTGCCGAAAGAGAATTTTGAAAACATAGATGATTATGCCGAAAAGGAAATTTAGCTTACATTGTTATTATCCTCGCCTTCGTTTGCACTAGCTATAACCAGAGCTAGTCCCAGAATAGTTCATCATTTACACGGACACTCTTTTATACGCTGAAGCACAGGCCACAGAAAGGGGAAATAAGGGGGGGGGGAACGAAAGAACCAGAACATGGCGGGGAACGACCCACAACCTTCTAGACGGCCGAGGAAACAAAACTTGAGCACTGGCGATGTTCTTTCCACTCGGAGACCAGGGGCGGGGGACGGCTGTTGTTGTTGAGTGTTTGAATGGGCGCGTCCCTTAGTACAGTTTAGAATGTTGTCTGGTTCGTGCGGGTTGTTTCGAGTGGGCCGGCCGGGCGTGTTGTAGAGCCAGCCGCTGGTGGAGTTGGTGCAATTGGGTAAGTCGGTTGTATTTCTTGTTCTCTGTAGTGTTTAGCTAGTGGCTAATGCTAGACATTTTAATATCTTTTTCTAATATGTCAATATTAAAAATACGCTGTCACATTTTTCTCGTTTATAGAATAAAATAATACATTTAAGTCGTGTAGGAACGTGAAGAAGAAATAAACAAAAACCGACAAATAGAGAATGGGGTCGGATATTAACCAGAATAGAGTTAATTATAGTTGATAAACATTTATTTTCAACATAATGGGGTATTTTAAGTGTATACTTTTTAACATAAGATTTGAACCTTGGCCTCCTCATCAAGATAAACTTGATTACACGAGACTGACGCCTTTTTAACACAGTATTCGAAACTTGACCTCTTCGTCACCGGTAAACTGGGCTACACGAGACTGACGTCATTTTACACTTTCCCCACGTGCAAATAACACCAAGTAGCACCAATGCTTTGTGCCCTCTCACTTTAGTACTCGTTAAATTTAAATTTCCACAGATACATTAACTTTTATAATGTATAGAGACGAGGAAGGATTAGTGTTAGAAGAAATATATAGATTTACATGGAAAGAAAATGAGAAACCATTTAATAAATACCATCTAACTAAACCTAACCATAATTCGAGCCCCAACCTCCTTGTCACAGGCAAAACAGACTAAATTAACTTGCCATCCAAATTAGTTTATACGAAGTCTTCCTCAGACTTCTTCATATAAGATCCTCGCCTATTGCCATTCCTTATTTTGACACTCCTGAAGAGTGCTCTTGTCTAATTCCACCTTGCACCTGGAAGCCTAGCCTGTAGCATTAAATTGAATAACTATACTCACAACTATCGACAACTAATGGCTGGAGAGGAAAATGCTGTATTAAAAGTGTGTTTGGTGAAGGAAGGCCTATTAAACCACAGAGTAAGATTAGTTTGTTGTACTGATTCACGGGCAACAACCAATAAGAACTAACTCGGAAGGCCAAACCAAACAAGCTATGCAAAATGTTATTTCATAAGAAGACTATATACTTATAAAAAGGATTCACCCACTTAGATGGCCACATGGTCTAAGACACTACTCTCACAATAGACTAGACTGTTAATGGCGGGGAGATCGGGGTTTGATCCCGGTCAGAATCCTCGAGAGTGTTTTTCTTAAAAGGTTTTCAACTTTCCTTCCACGCAAATGCGGGTGCTATTTCTTTAGAAATCAGCCTTCCTCTGACCTAAAGTCTTAGAGTAAATATTACATACGCACATAATCCGAATGGGTAGTAAGATGCGGTGCTAAAAATAAATAAAAATAATGTTATTGGTGCTTAACCTATAAAATAAGGAATAATCACACATTTAAAGTATTCCCTGCCACAGTAATGAGCCAATAACAATTTTAAAATGTTTAAACATAATATATTAAAATCTAGACGGTTTAAAATAATAAATCTATAGTGAAAAGCCCTACCTACAAATTAATGTAGTCCTACATCAATAAATCCTTATGTCTTTATTAACAGGGGTGGGGTGTGGATGGTTACAGCTTGTGAACCATCGCTTCTCCTATCACGTACATAAGGTTATGATTACAGAGAAAACAGTTTTATTTAAATTTGATATACAATCAAACAGTAAATACAAAATATATGTTCAATAGGTTTCTGTTCTTTCCATCGAGGGGGGAGGGATGGAGAGCTAAGATAGTATGGCAACTATAGAACACACAGCTAACAGAGAACAAAGCTATAGGTTGAATGGGTCACCTAAGCTCAGCGCAACCAGACAAGTATAGCAGGTCAAGTATCAACTCTATGAATGCTTGTTAGTCAGGCAGCCATTATAAAACGAGTGACGAATGAAGGCAACAAGTGAGCGACATAAAAACAAGACAATAGGGGTAAAGGGGGTAGTAATCAGAGCTTGTACCCATGCTAATAACCTGCCCTGATGATTGGCAAGAAACTTAATTCAATACAGAACACCCTTTAATACTAACCGTTTGGGTTTAAGCTTAGGCGTCTTCAACAATAGAGCTAGTACAGTGGCAGAAACTGGCACGTTTATTATGTTCCATTATAAATCCAGTCTATACAAAGGAACGTCTAAGTCGCCACCAGTCAACGCCTGCACAGTTCCACTAAAATTGGGAATAACCAAGCCCTAATTAGGGTATCCGTGCCACATGCTAGAAATTTAGTATCAATTCCACAATCAAAGTTTATAGTAATATAGTACCTCTGTTTTCTAGGATAAATTACATCGCACCTGGTGCGGCAATCCACCCGACACTAAAGTTAAACTAACCATAAAGAACTTTACTTGCACTACACATAGCCTTAAGGAACCAGCTGACATAAAGCAGTAGGGCAATACTACTAAATCCATCAGACACAACAAGGT
Source organism: Timema douglasi (assembly GCA_901482245.1). Taxonomy (NCBI): domain Eukaryota; kingdom Metazoa; phylum Arthropoda; class Insecta; order Phasmatodea; family Timematidae; genus Timema; species Timema douglasi. The sequence continues at coordinate 109,622 of CABEEJ010001081.1, read as the reverse complement.
TCACAAATACTAACTAGCTTTCCTGGATAGCGCTTGGTGACGCTCACTTGGAAATTACTCTAAATAAGGCGTCACATTACAAATTAACATCTAATTGACTCTGCAGTCTTATCAACTCTATCCTAACTAAATAGTGAGGGCGGATAGTCCGCGTCCCATAAAATGCAATACAGATAAGCACTCTTAACATAACTAGACTAATGCTTTAGGTACAACCTTGCCCTTCTTGACCCATAGGTCTCATATTTGAAGCAAGCCCGACTGACCCACAACAAACTATAGTTAGGCACTCTTGAGGCCCTGGTTCAAAACAATTGAATAGCTTTACATCACACCAAAAAGAAGGCCAAATATTGACATGCTAACGGCGATATACACAACACTTTCAACCTTGTCTTAAAAAGCACACGCGCAGCGAGCTATTATACAGACCAACGTAGGAATTCATATTACTGGCTGGATACACATTTTCAGCGTCCTGGTCGACTAAAATTCGACATACTATTCCATGACTTCAATAGTATTGGAGTCGCAACTGTAGAGTAGACGGTGCACTCCTGGCACATTTGTAGAGAAGGTGTTGATCATGTTGTTGAGAGTGTGGCGGGATGCTACGCCCGGATAATACAATCTACTACACAGCTCGAATGCATGGCGTTGGCAAGCTTGTTTCACAACATAAGAAGACAGCGTGGACCAGCACGCTTCCAAGAGAGGACAAGCGCATGCGCAACAATCGCAGGGAGAGAGATACAATAAACAAGAAAACGTATGTGGCCTCACCCTACGTTCTCTTGAGACGGTAAAGGATAGAATGCTAATTAGATTACGTTAATCAGCCCGGGTCGAGGAACACGCTCACGTTAACATGTAGTTAAAGGGAGAGCAAGACATTCACTCCAGAAGATACGTGAGAGATATATTGAATGATAACGAGTTTACACAATTGTGCGAGCTAATGTGCATTAGCTCGGCACACGATTACTATTACATAATTACATAGGTTATAATTGATTAAGGATAGGGAAGGAAAATGCTTCACAGAAATATATAAGTTAAACAAATAAGTTTATTAAAAAGCAAACAAAAACTATTATTATTATTATTATTTAGCACCGCATCTTACTACCCGTTCGGGTTATACGCTTTAAGTACTAATTATGCTAATGGATTAGGAATTGGGAAGGTTGAATTAGAGGAAGTGAACCCGCATTTTCGTGGAGGGAGAGTGGAAAACTATTTAAGAACCCCCCCCAGTTCACCCGACCGAGATTTGAACCTCGATCTCCCCGTCCTCAGCAGTCGAGTTTAACATGACTAGCGTGTTAGCCAACTACGCCACCGAGGCGGGTAGCAAACAAAAAGATATAGAATTTTATGTGAGTGAAAAAGATTTTAACTCAATTAATTGACGATAACTGTATTCCGTTATCGAGGTAGAAAACATACGGTTTAATGTAGATTCTAAACAGAAGATACAGATACTTAAAGTCTCAGAAGAGTCTTCCTCTGCGATGTTGAGGTAAGACCGATGCCTAACACATCGTGGCCACCAGTAGTCTTCGGTGCTGAAGTTTTAAGTCGTAGTTCTTCCTCCGGTGAATAAATACAATGGAATACAAAAATGCGATTCACAGGGAATCAGTTATATAGCAACAGAGCTGACTCGGATTTGAACTACATCAAGATATCTAAGGGGACAAGAGGGGTTAGAGTTGTAGAATTACTCCGTTTTTTCACCAGTGCTGTCAGAAGGTGTGGTGAGCAGAGACAATTATCTTTCTTTTTTCGATGTGTGCCCTTCGATCAGGACGTGAAAATGCTCGCGGTGCCGGTATGGTCCACTGGGGCAGTTTTCCTCGACGCTTGGGTGTTTCCTAGCAACATCAATTCATAGTGAGTCAACACCTGCCACATCTTATTGGAATAGATTAGTACTTGCTATCTTGTTTTAATTGTCTTTATGGAATTTTAATTGTAGATGTCATATTATATAACTGACATGTTACACTTGATAATACTTTACTATTAAGTTCTTCCCACCTCCTTGGTATCAAGCCTGTCCTTAAGCTTATTAACACACTTTCGCCCACTACATTGTAATGTATGGGATTGGTTAAATGGGTATTGAGTGTTAAGGTCTGTTAATATAGACCGGCCAAGTGGAGCCAACATTTGGATTAAATAAAGACACATTTCTGTTTTATAAGATAAATAATATATAAACGTAAGCAATTAATTAGTTGCTAAACGAATAATATGTCACGTGTTTAAATATCATGCAATTCTAGTCTAGTTTGTCGGTGATAAGGAAGCTAGGGCTAGAATCTCAGCCGAGCGTATTGAAGGTGTTTATTCCTATATTGTTGTGTTCCTTTCCTTTATGTAAATGTGGATGCATCCCCTTTTGATTCACTCTCCTTTAGCATAACTCACTAGCGTATTACTAATCGTATATCCCAGAAGGTTGTAAGACGCAGTTGAAATTTTTATTTTACATATAAATTTACTTTAATATATTTTCTTGGCAATATCATTCCTTTCGTGGCAGCCTGGAAAATTACAATATAAGAAATTGTATATGTTTCTTTGGATGTTTTTGAATATAATATATTTTAGTTTTCAATACCATCTCTGAAACTTCCAACAAACAAATGTGAAGTGGATATAATATTATGATTCTTGTTTAGAATGAAAAGTTATAACACGTGGAAAACTAAATGGCAATAGTATACAGACAAAGTATATTATAGTATTGAACTTTATGTTTACGAGGATAATACGTATCAAAGATTTTTAACATCAATTGATGTTTAAAAATTTAATTTTACTAAGATCAACCCACGGCCTCACTCACGATGCTGTTAATTTTAAAAATACGATAAATAAATAAAAAGTTTTAACTATCTATTTTAAGTATATTACGCACGCCAAACTTTTTCATTGGCATGCCTAATGGAACATCACCGGGAGACTAACTCCAACACCAGGCCTTCAACTTCCATTAAAATCTCGGCTTCAAACCAACTACTCTACCGCCGGGCTCATTCATTACAGCCCTTTCACACTATCAAGCCGGGTACTCATTAGCAAACCGTTGCATGTAACGTGACAATTGCTGTAACCATAGTAGAGATTACAAACATTTCACTCGTCTAAATTCAATGGACTTTGAATATTTAATAAACATGGTTGGGCTAAGGATTCAAAGAAATAATACTAAGTTCAGAGAAGCAATTTTAGCGCAAGATAGATTAGCTGTGACATTGAGATACTTGGCAACTGGGGGCTCTTTAACAAGTTTGTAATATCTATTTCGGATATCCAAGCAAGCAATCAGCTCTGTTGTTCCATAAGTTTGTCAAGCCTTCAATAATGTATTGAAATAGTATGTAAAGGTGTGTTTCAAATTTATTTATTTAATAATTTATTACAATTATTTAGCCATCAAAAACAGTGGTGGCTCGTCCTAAATGGTATATGGACAAGTTCCCTCTCACCCAAACGCCACGTTATGCATACAAACAATTAAAGGTATATGAACAAGGGAAATATTAAAATTAGAATAGACATACAATACAAAATATAAATAACAGTTGGTTAAGTATTGGTTCTAGTAACACACTTATTGTCGGAGGGTCTCCACGAAATCCCACTGAAGGGCGTCCCAGTCGATGGAAGCGGGCGGGGAGTGCTTAGGTTCCAGCGCTTGCTGTTGTTCGCGGGGCTGCACGTCGCGAGCGTACTCGGGTCGTGGACGACGGGAACCAATTAGAGGGGAAGGGAAGAGAGAGTTGTCGTAGAAGGTGTGATTAACAGAGGAAGGAGCGGGTTTAGGGGATTAAGGGGTTGAACTCGTAGAAGGAGAGGAGCGAGGAGCAGCCGGAACGTTAACTCGTGAGAATAAGAAATATAAATGGAAAATAACTAAAATAATTGGTTTTCACATTCCCGTTTACTGATCTATGTTATCTTTTCGTCCTTTTTTTCTTACATCCAATTACATGTTTGAAGTGATGGTGAGAAATAAATCTTAGTGCTAAATATGTACATGGTTAATCAACTAATTCTTAAATTTAACAATTTTGCTATCCTATTATATATATGAACTGACAATAAAAACTTATAAAAACTAATGTATTATCTGGATTAAATGTTAATATTTAGGTATAGTGTCTTTAATGCATGTTCTTTTTTCACTTTGGCAAGGGCGCCATCTGTGAGAGATCATTTAAACCCCTATCTCGGGGTGGGGGTCGCGGTGGATCAGAGGGTTAGTTTTCCGAGACGGTCACCTGATTGTCTTGAATGTAACAAGTTTATATTTTTATAATTATTTTTTATTTTCAATTTTTTACCCTCTCATGAAAAAAATTCACGATCCGCCACTGCATAAAAGTGAAAATAATCAAACCAGTTCGATAACATCAAACTCCGATTAATCGCTCGCGGGGGAAAAAGCGACACTTTCTTTATAGTATTGCTGATATGGGTCAGCTTGTGTGTTGTTAAGTTGAATCATATTACCAACCGATGATTAAGTAGATGTAGATGGTGTCTGTCGATAAGTACTGTGTTGTACTAAATTAATTGTAGAGTGTGAAGATTGATAAGCGTATCCATGTTGCCGTGTATAATCGTAAAAACCTTGATCAGCTTGAAAAATAATCTAGTAAATGTCTTACTGTACTAAATTTCTAGTAGGATAGTTCTATCTTTTCATCTTTTCTAATATGAAAAAAAAAGTTTCAAGTTCATGATTTTGATTATCTGATTTGGGTGGGGTTATAGTTGCTGCTGATTTTAATATCCCGAAAACTTCCCTTAGCAAATGGAGCTTTGGGTCTGATTTCGGCTTTTTAGTAGGTGGTTCATTGGTTGGTATATCAGTGTTATCCTCTACAGTTTCCTCAATATTGTTGTTATCCCCCTAAAATAAAACAAAAAACGAAGTTGCTAGTAAAGTTTTTTAGCACCACGTTGCACCACCCGTACAGATTATAAGCATATTTATAATTACTATAATGGGTTAGGAATGATGAAGATTGTTATTAGAAGAAGTGTACCCAAATTTGCTTGGAGGGAGAGTGTAAAACCTTCAGAAACTATTTGGTTTTTACCATCGTGGCCTGGAGCGATGGTGGAGGTTTGTCTGGCAGTGATTTGTTGAGCTGGGTCACGTGACCTAGAAATAGCGGTCGGCTTTTCAGGTCACATCGTAAATTTATCAAGTAATTACTTCCTCAAGTCAAAAGGCTGTGACCCAAGGATAAGTTATTATTTCATACCTTATAGTTTTACCCTAGAACATGCAGCCATCGATGCGGGTGTTTTCGGGAAAGTTGAATAAACACTTGTAACTTTTAAATTTGAATGCGGTGAGCACGAAGGGGGATATGCCATAATTACCATTTAATTACTTTAGTTCAGCCTATTAAAACTTTTTTAGTCATTTATTATAATTATATCTATAATATTAATTGATAATTTTATAATTGTAAGATTTTATTTTTAAATGCCAAAAATCCAGGAAGATTGGATTAAAGTCAGCAAGTACTTCATGGTACTGTTGAATTTTCCGCATACGGTTGGGGCACTGGATGAGAAACATATCTTTATACAGTGTTCATTCAACAGCGGAACAGGATTTTATAATTACAAATCACAATTCAGTAGTTTATTACTCACTGTGGTGTATGCTATCTATAACTTCTTATATGTAGATATTGGTGCACAAGGAAGTATTTCAGATGGCGGTGTACTGAAAGGCAGTAGTTTTAACAAAAAAATTGAAAATAAAAGTTTGAAACTATCGGAATCTGAAGTCTTGAATAAGTGATACAAAAATATTTCATATTTTTTCCTTGGTGACGGTGCTTTCGCCTTGAGTGGAACCATAATGAAACCATATTCAGGAACACATCCTAAGGGGTCCAAAGAAAGAATGTTCAATTACCGTGACTCAAGAGCTCGTAGGGTAGTTGAAAATCCATTTGGTATTCTCGCTTTGGTATTTAGAGTACTTAGAAAACCTATGCTTCTACAAATAGAAAAGGCTCAACTTATTGTTAAGGCTGAAATTTATTTGCATAATTTCTTAATTCGTAGCTCTTCAAATTCAGTTTATGCACCATCTGGATCTATGTTTACCGAAAACAATGTGGGTGGGGAGGTAATCCCTGGAAACTGGAGAAATGATCAACCTACGACATCATTCCTACCACTGCCATCGATACCACGTTTGTCTGCAGCTCATTGTAAAGAAATACGAGATGAATTATCAGACTATTTAATGAAGGAAGGAAAAAGGCCCTGGCAAGATCACTTTGCGTAAAATAAAAAATAAATAGATTAAGCTACGCTCTGTGGTTAGTCCCTTCCTCGGCTTGTCACGATCCTTCAGAAATGTCAATGCCTTGAATGCGAACGAATTACTTTCATACAATTCATCTCTCCCTATAATATAAAAAAGGTTTACGGGAGTACAATAAACAACAATGTATTCTCTGTATTAAATAGTATCTATAAAAATTGAACATACACACGAGAACCAACTCATTGAATACATAGTTATTGTATTTGTACACAGTTGTAGTTATATAAAGATAAAATAAACAGTTTTATAGAGAAAAAATTAAATTACCTTTTCCAGTTCTCATACTGTTCTTCATTTTCATTTTCTCCCTTCTGTAAGATGCGAGCAAATTCACCATCTTTTGCTTGCAATAGGCACCAGTAGAATCCATAGCAACACCACTTTGAGACCAATCATCTTCTTTCAAATGTTTTTATAATAAATTTTATCTTTTGGGTCACACAGTATTTGTGTGTTTTTGTGGATGTCAATCAAATTCAGACACTTCTCTTGGTCTCACTAGATTTTTTTAAATACTGGCACGCAGCTGTACTAGCTTGAGGTTCGAGGGAACGTATACATCAACAACAAACGCGTGCGGCTTTTACAACTTACTGCAAGCCCCTTTTTATTCGCAGCAAAAACCAACATTAAATGGCTAGCAGCTCATAACACAGAGTAAGATCGAAGTGCGTTCGCGAGCTTGGTTCGCTGATGAAAACCTTATGAGTAGTCTACATTGATGTAAATGGGGCTCTTCAAATTATCAGGTTCAGGTAAGGCACCTGATTGCAACCGGACAAGTCAACTGGGCTGTAAGGTTCCCTGATGCCGAATGGAGCTGTGGTGGGGAGTAGTCTGGAATGCGCACTTTCACATTATCAGGTTTTTCTTGACAGGTTTTCAATTTGCCTGTCATAGTGAAGGGAGTAGTTTGCAAGTTTATATTGTGTTTGAATCGTGTCAATAATGAATATTGATGTAGACCCACTGATTTCATCCATTGCAACCATGCCTTTGGGACAGAACCAGTAATGATTACAAAGACAAAGTTAAAACAAACATCAGGTGGAAGGAAGTTTCCTCTGTCCTGAGAGAAGATTTTAATAAGTTACCTAACAAAGAGAAAACAGCCTTTTGTAAGTACACCAATTTAATTACATAGAAACATTTTCAAGTATTTTTAAATAAAACTAAGTGTTCAAAAGTTATAACAATTGGGTTTCAAATAACTCAATTCCCTGTAGTGTTGACTATTTCAAAAACTTTGCTAAACACTTATTTAACTAAGTCAGTGGTGCACCCATATATGTACTAGGGGGAGGGTAAGAGGAGGCGGGGACACTAAAAATTGTAGCCAAAATTATATTTCGGAGGAGAGAGGAGGGGTAGTTGGATGAAGTAGTTAGAAAATAAATGTTTTTAAGGGGTTTGCCCTCAAACCCAAAGGAGAGTCTGAGGATGCTCTTTAGTAAAATGTTAAAGTTTGGATGCCTCTAGAAGCGATTTGGAATGGTCCTAATATATTTAAAAAAATTGAAAATTGGATGCCTTTAGAAGTTCTTTGGGGGGAGGGGCAACTTTTATATTTTAACCCCCCATCACCCCTAGTGCACCACTGATTTAAGTGCAATTACCATAATCTTCGTTAATAACAAATTCAATCTAACATATAAAACACAAAGTCAACTAATTTTTCAACAAAGACTATATTTAAATAACTATCATACCTTTATTTATATTTAAATTGCAATAAAATTAAGTTTCACCCCCCTGTCCCTCCAGGTTTATATTTTATTCATCTTCCAAGGAACATACCATGTTCTGTTAAAAATTAGTCTGAAAGTACACGCCTAACATTATTTGATGACACTCCTCCCCGAATTGATTGCTGAGATGGTAGATCTTCTGTTACCACTTACTGTCAATGTGTCTTTAAATTTGACTCCATCTCTATCTCGAACAAAATTGTGACATATAGTACACGCTTTCACAATGTCCACTGCAAAATCAATATCGACATTTAGTGACCGATGAAATATACGCCACTTGTTATTCAACAATACCGAAGGCGCAATCCACATACCTTCTCCCTCTGCAATGAATGTATTTAAAAACTCTTTTCTCCAAGTCAAGCATCCTCCCTCCAAAAGAACGAAATAAGGGCCGGTGTAGAAAAAACCCCTCATCACCTAGGAAAAATTATGGAAGACCAATGTTGTGCATGCCATGCAAAGGTTTTTGAGAAGGAAGTTATAGGGTAGTGTCCAAAATGCTTGTCCACTAATTACACCGTCTAAAGATACTTGAGTCACAGTCTTAACCATAAGATCCGACATGGACGTAGACAAATTTATAGTTTGTGTCCACCTCTGTCATTAAGACCAAAGAAAAGTAGTTTTTTTACTTAGAACACATTGAACCACTTTCAGAAGGCTTGATTACTCCAACGTTTTTCCCATTCACGGCACCGATACAAGGTGTGCAATTTGCCTTTTTTTTCTTAATCCACATGCAATATTTTCCCACATCTCTTCAGAGGGCACAGGTATACACTCTTCTAGTAAAACTGTCATGGCTTTACAAATTGATCTCACAGCAAAGCTTATTGTAGACATTGCCATACGAAATGTATAGTGCAAATCAGTTAATGTGCAGACATTAGCAAAATACCTGAAAGAAAAAGTCATTATTTATATCTTAATTATTTTTGTTTACATATTATATACGTAGAGATTCAATTGATCTCAATGATTATTTCTCAGTCAATATTTATAATAATGTTTTATTTAAATTAAAAATATTTCAGAAGTTTTACTATTGCCTAAAGGTGCTATATAAACTTTTTATTTTCCAGGGAAAGAAGTTATAAAAAAATAGAATGACATTCAAGAATCTTTCCGAAAGTATTTGAAGAAATCAAAAGAAACGGGAACCAGCTCAAGTGCCTCAACACAAAAAAATACGTCTATTGTGAAAAGTTGCTTTTCCTCAAAAGGTTATTTGATAAAAGGCAAACAAAATATTCACTCCCTCCTCTAAAGCAAACAAAATATTCACTCCCTCTAAAAGATATGGAGGATCCTCCAGTTCCAGAAAGATCAGTTTACGCCACTACCAGCGCCCACAGAAAATCTAGGCAAAGGAGGAATGTTGATGATGTAGACGAGAAAATTCTGAAGGCTCTCGAAGCAAGAGAAAATCCCCATCTTTCGTTTTGTAAAGGCATTTTGCCGACCATTAAAGATTTTAATGAGGAAGAGACGATTGACTTCCAAATGGGAGTTTTGAAATTAATTAAAAGTATTAAGATAAAAAGATTAAATACTTCATTTTCTTCTTCTTCCCTAACCAACCTCCCACCACATCCATTCTTGCATCACTCTACACCTAATTATCAGATACTTCCCCCTCAACAGAATTATCAATCTCCCACGCAGCAATTTCCTCGGCCAGAGTCATTTACTCAATTGCTTCCTCAAAGAACCTACCAACCCCTTGATCCAGTGTCTACGGTGGCTCCAAATTACCAGTATTTCTCTTCTCCCTCCCCCTCATACGTTACCTCACCACAGGAATCTCAAACTTCAGACGTAGAACATATAGAATAAATGTTATATTTCAATAAAAATATAAAAAAGCATCATAACTCATTTTGCTCTTTATAACGTTTGTATCTTTATAAATGTTTTTATTTTTTGCATTTTTTAAAAGTCAAATTAACTTGAATAAAACCTTGAAAAGAAAAATATACCAGTGTAATGGGCTAAGCTCGTTTGGCACGTATATACAAAGAAAACGAAACCAAAATAAATTTCAGTGCATACAAAAGTACGAAACTAAAATAAATTGCAGTGTATTAACTCACTGTGTAATTGATACATAATGGGTCACTTGAATCCTGTCAAGCTGGTCGACCAAAAAAGAATAAGCGGATGGGGCAGCTGCATCAAGTCAACTGGCACACCTAAACAAGACTGAACGTCCGCAGTGTGCTTCCTTGAACTCCAGCCAACTGTAGTTCGTAGCTCTGGACGATTCTAACATTTGTGAGTAACCCCCCCCCCCCCCCCC